>JAXIVD010000249.1:198737-200143 GCA_036785275.1 Cancer borealis | reverse complement strand
ATAGCACTAGGCTGTTGTTGAAGGCAATGGCACTAGGCTGTTGTAGAAGGCTATGGCACTAGGCTGTTGTAGAAGGCTATGGCACTAGGCTGCTGTAGAAGGCTATTGCACTAGACTGTTGTAGAAGGCTATGGTACTAGGCTGTTGTAGAAGACTATGGCACTAGACTGTTGTAGAAGGCTATGGTACTCGGCTGTTGTAGAAGGCTATGGCACTAGGCTATTGTAGAAGACTGTGGCACTAGGCTGTTGTAGAAGGCTATGGCACTAGGCTGTTGTAGAAGGCTATGGCACTAGGCTGTTTTAGAAGGCTATGGCACTAGGCTGTTGTAGAAGGCTATTGCACTAGGCTGTTGTAGAAGGCTATGGCACTAGGCTGTTGTAGAAGGCTATGGCACTAGGCTGTTGTTGAAGGCTATGGCACTAGGCTGTTGTAGAGGGCTATGGCACTAGGCTGTTGTAAAAGGCTATGGCACTAGGCTGCTGTAGAAGGCTATGGCACTAGGCTGTTGTAGAAGGCTATGGCACTAGGCTATTGTAGAAGGCTATGGCACTAGGCTGTTGTAGAAGGCTATGGCACTAGGCTGTTGTAGAAGGCTATGGCACTAGGCTGTTGTAGAAAGCTATGGCACTAGGCTGTTGTAGAAGGCTATGGCACTAGGCTATTGTAGAAGGCTATATTACTAGGCTGTTGTAGAAGGCTATGGCACTAGGCTGTTGTAGAAGGCTATGGCACTAGGCTATTGTAGAAGGCTATGGCACTAGGCTGTTGTAGAAGGCTATGGCACTAGGCTGTTGTAGAAGGCTATGGCACTAGGCTGTTGTTGAAGGCAATGGCACTAGGCTGTTGTAGAAGGCTATGGCACTAGGCTGTTGTAGAAGGCTATGGCACTAGGCTGCTGTAGAAGGCTATGGCACTAGGCTGTTGTAGAAGGCTATGGAACTAGGCTGTTGTAGAAGGCTATGGCACTAGGCTGTTGTAGAAGGCTATGGCACTAGGCTGCTGTAGAAGGCTATGGCACTAGACTGTTGTAGAAGGCTATGGCACTAGGCTGTTGTTGAAGGCTATGATACTAGGCTGTTGTAGAAGACTATGGCACTAGGATGTTGTAGAAGGCTATGGCACTAGGCTGTTGTAGAAGGCTATGGCACTAGGCTGTTGTAGAAGGCTATGGCACTAGGCTGTTGTAGAAGGCTATGGCACTAGGCTGTTGTAGAAGGCTATGGCACTAGGCTGCTGTAGAAGGCTATGGCACTAGGCTGTTGTAGAAGGCTATGGCACTAAGCTGTTGTAGAAGGCTATGATACTAGGCTGTTGTTGAAGGCTATGGCACTAGGCTGTTGTAGAAGACTATGGCACTAGGCTGTTGTAGAAGGCTATGGCACTAGGCTGCTGTAGAAGGCTAT
>JAXIVD010000249.1:191237-193737 GCA_036785275.1 Cancer borealis | reverse complement strand
TTCTCTATAATGGAAAAGCGTCGTTACGTTTGGAGTTTATAAAAGAAAAAAAATTCAATTAGGCTTCTAACATCCAGATTAATCTTCACACTGAGACTAATAGTAGATTATACTCTTGCTCTTCCAAGATTGAATTTAGACTCTTAACCTCATGCCACACCTGTATCACTTTGCCTTCTTCACCCACCTGTAATTAGGAGTGAAGAGTACCGTTTTAATCATGTGCTTCACCAAGACCCTCTCCACCACGTAGTTCATCCTTCCTCCCACTGACTATCTACCGTTACATGCTTGATGCTGTGTCTCGGTTGGCTTCTGAGAATAAGTCTGGATTTACAGCTTCAGTTGAGGCCTGAAGGAGCATCCGGGGAGCAACTCTGACATGTTTGCTTCGTCTGACTAACTCAAGGATCATTTACAGAAGGATATGCTAATCCAATGCAGATTGTCGAGGAAGGTTTTTTTGCAGCTGTATCCTTTCAGATGGCGCTGCCGTCAATCAAAACAAACCTTGGGTGGGCGGAGCTACGGCCGCCCACCACAGTTGCCTTCAAATTCAAAATGTCGCCAAGGCCTGACTGGAGATTTTGCTGTGTTTGTGGCAAAAATAAGAAGACTCACCCCCAATTGAGGCTTCATGTGTTTCCCAAGGATGCCAGAAGGTATGCAAGAATGGGTAGTGATATGTAAAATGAGTTGAAAATGTATGAATCGTAAAATAAGATGAACATTTTTAAGATCACCCAGATTTGAATATATAAATTTCAACCAACATTCTGTGATCTTCTGACTGAATGTAAAACTACAATTTGTTTGAGGAAAACTGTTATATGTTACCACGAAGCTATATACAAATATTTAAGTGCTATATCGTTGCGGAACAGCTATTAGTTCAATAAAAAGTTCACAAAAATATTTGATCTCTGAGTACAATGCATTTATCTAGTTTGAAATAATAGGTTTATTATTGCAGTTACATATTTTCAGGCTGCATGTAGTACATATCCCAGCAATGTAATACTCTGCATACATCTGTCTGATTGGTTATAATTCTAAAATGGGCATTAATTGCAGACGAATGCAGTGGCTCAAAACACCGAATATCGTCTATGAAAAGCAGAGACAAGTCATCTGCGGGGACCATTTTGAGTCAAAATGGAATGGCTGCAAAGGATACCTGCTCGGTGGTGCGACTCCAATTCCCCCCAGGTAAGTTATCGAGACTCAGTACTAAAAACAATTTACTATCATCTCCACACCTGGCACACCGATCATTTCAAGCTTTGAACATACAAGGGGACCATATGCACACACATCCTTTGCCATTTGTGTGTGCATGTATTACCTATAGTTGTATTTACCTAGTTGTAGTCTACAGGGTCTGAGCTACACTCGTGTCACCGTATCTATAGTTGTACGGTTTTTATGTCAGTTGTACAACTGACATAAAAACTTGTCGCTATCATCTTTCAGTCCATTACAAGTTCCTATACTTATCAGGGAAATCTGTCTTAAATTTATTTATTTAGGTTTTTTTTTTTGCGTTCAAGGAAATTCCTTAATGCAATTTTTGTTGTTGTCAGATTGATTAAAAAAATGATTAATGTATATTATTTTTGTAAATGTACATTCTGTGATTAGTTTATATTATTGTTGTTTTCTTACAGATGGCTGTGTTCAACAAGAACTTACAACGAAGATGGGTAAAATATGAGTTAAATGTTTTTATTTCATATATATATATAAACACACATATGTCTGTTAGTCGATGAGAGTTTTCTTCTCTTTTTCAGTGAAACTTATTTAATTGTTGTAAATTATTACTGTATAAGTTATAGTTCCTAAACAGCATTATTGCAAACCTCATATGAATATTGAACCCTTACTTTCTGCAGAATGCCATGATGCAAGTGGCACAATAGATCTTCCACATACTGCCCAACATTCTCAAGTGGAGACTCTTGATTATAGTAAGTTAATATTTAAATATTTAAGAAAGACAATTTATTAAATTATAGAAAGACTTTGCACTTCATTCTTATCTTTGGTAGCCTATGTTAGGTGCGTTTGCAGAACAAAGCAGCATGTTTGCCACCCCATGTATAGCCCGTTGTTAATGTCACATGTGCTGTATTTACCTTGTATTAATATCACAGTGGAATATACGTGACATGTACTTTGATGTTTGTCTCATGTCACCTTAACATTTACAGATTCGGATAGCACCAACTTTGGAAAAATTATGTCTGAAGAGATGGACCACCAAGATGTACCTAGCCCTGATCCCTCCATCTGGTGTGCTCCAAGTCACCTAGAGGACACTACATCTAGTGTAGATCTTGGTGCAGGTTAGCTGTAATGAGTGTACTTATCTGTTACATGTATTTCCTGCCATTACAACTACAATCCTACAATCCTACAAATGTTCAGTCAGCACAATAAGTTAAAATAACGTTTTTAAACACAAGACAGACCAGTAAAACTCTGTATTTGAATATAG
>JAXIVD010000249.1:178737-183737 GCA_036785275.1 Cancer borealis | reverse complement strand
GGAGGAAGGGTTAGAGATGGTAGGGAAGGAAAAGGAAGGAATGGAAGTGGGAGGGGAGGGGGAGGGAAGATGGGGATAGAAGTGGAAGGGGGAGTGAGGAGGGAGGAAAGGGTTGGGATGAAAGGGGGAATGGGGAGGATGGAAATGGTAGGGGTGTAAGGGGGAACGGAGAGGGAGGAAAGGGTAGGAATGGAAGGGGGAGTGACATGGAAGAAAGGGGTAGGGATGGAAGGGGGTGTGGCAAAGAGGGGGGGATATGGCAAGAAAGGGGAGTGGGAAGGGAGAAAGAGGGAAGGAGGGAAGGGGGAGTTGGGAGGGAGTTAATGGTAGAGATGGTAGGAAGAGTGGGGAGGGGATAGGTGGTTTTTATAGAAGGGGGAGTGAGAAGGGACAGAGAAGGAAGGGGGAGGTGGGAGGGTTAAGGGTAAAGGGGGAGTGAGAAGCGGGGAAGGATAAAGGGCGATAGAGAAGGGGAAAGGCTAAAGGGGAAAGGGGGATAGGGAAGGGGGAAGTGGTAAAGATGGAAGGGGGTGTCGGGGAAGGGATGGAATGGACATTGAGGAGGAAGGAAAGGATATGGATGGCTGGGATAGTGGGGAGGGGGGAGATGTAAGGATGAAAAGAGGAGTGTGAAGGGAAAAATGTTAGATATGGAAAGGGTAGTGGGGAGCCGGGGAGACAGGCGGGGGAAAGGAGTAGAGATGGAAAGAAGAGTTGGGACAGGGGAAGGGGTTAAAATGGAAGGGTGAGTGGGAAGGGGTAAAGGTAGGGCTGGAAGTGGAAGTTGGGAGGGAGAAAGGGTTAGGGATTGAAGGAAGAATGGGGAAGAGAGAATGGGTAATGAAGAAAAAGGAGTCGGGAAGGGGCAGAGGAAAGGATTGAAAATAGAAGTGATAGATGGGAGAGTTGAGAGGGGAGAAGGGGTAGGTGTGGATGGGGGAGGAAGACAGTGGAAATGGTAGGGATGGAAGGGAGAGTGGGAAGGGAGGAAGAGGTAGGGATGGAAGGGGAGTTGTAAGAGAGGAAAGGAAAGGATTGAAGGGGGAATGGGGAGGAAGTAAGGGGTAAGAATGAACTTGGGGAGTTGGGAGGTGAGGAGTCATGAGAGTGAAATGGGGTAAGGATGGGAGGATAAGTGGGTAGAGAGGAAGAGGTAAAGATTGTAGTAGGAAGGAGGAAAGGTTGAAGGGGTTAATGGGGAAGGGGGAAGGGGAAAGGGTGGAAGGAATAATGGGGAGGAAGTTATGGGTAAGGATGGATGGGGGAGTGTGGAGAGGGGAATATTTAGCAATGGACACAGGAGAGGGGAGGGAGGAACGGGTAGGGGTGGAGAGGGGAGTGAGGAGAGTGAAAGGGGAAATGGGGAGGGAGGAAAAAGAAGGGACTGAAGTTGGAGTGGGGAGGGAAGAGGAGGTAGAGATGGAAGGAAGAATGGGGAGAAGGGCAGGTGAAGGGATGGAAGGGGAAGTGGGGAGGGAAGAAGGGATAGGGTTGGCAGGAAGATTGAGGAGTGGAGAAGGGATTGAAGGTGAGTGGGGATGGGGGAGATTGTAGGGATGGAAAGGGGAGTGGGTAGGGGCAGGGGTAAGGATGGAAGACGGAGTTGGGAGGGAGAAGAGGAAGGGATTTAGGAAAGAGTCGGAAGGGGAGAAAGGATAGGGATGGAATGGGGGATGGTGATGGAGGAAGGTTATGGATGGAAGGAAGATTAGGGAGGAAGGAAGGGCTAAGAATGGAATGAGTAGCTGGGAAGGAGGGAAAGGATAGGAATGGAACGGGGAGTGTTGAACAGAGAAGGGGAATGGATGGAAGTGGGATTGGGGAGTGAGGGAGAGGGGTGTAGGGATTGAAGGAAGAGTGATTAGAGGTTGAAAAGATAATGATGGGAGGGGTAATTGGTAGGGGGTAAGAGGTAGGAATGGAAGATGGGGAGAGAAGAGAGGAAGGATTATGGATGGAAGGCAGAGTTAGGAGGTGGGAAGAAGTAAGGATGGAAGGGAGAGTGCATGAGGAAGGATGGATGTGAGGTTGGGAGTTGCAAGGGATAGGAAGGAAGGGTGAGTGGGAAGGTGGAAGGGATAGGGATGGAAGGGTTAGTGGGGGGAGACGGGATGGGGATGGGAGGTGGAGAGGGAATAGAGGATGGGGTACGGAAGGAAGGAAGAGTTGGAAGGGGAGGTAGGATGGGGAAGGGATGGATTGGGGAGTTGGGAGGACAAGGGAAGGTGGTGAAGGAATATATGGGGGAGTGGGATAGGGGGGGGAAGAGATAAGGATAGTCGGAGGAGTAAGGATGGAAAGTGTGGTAGTTATAGAAGGGGAACGGAAAGGGGGAGGATAGAGGGATGGAGATGGATGGAGAGGGATGGAACGGGTAGGAATGGAAAGAAGATTAGCTAGGTGGAAGGAGTAAGAATGGAAGATGGAATTGGGATCGGGAAGCGGTAGGAATGGAAGGTGGGTGGATAGAGGAGGATAGGGGAGTGCGGATAGAGGAATAGGCAGGGATAAAAGCGGTATTGGGGAGGGAGGAAGGGTTAGGGATTAAGAGGGGAGTAATGAGAGGGAAAGGGGAAGGGGTAAGGATGGAATGTGTGTGTGTGTGTGTGTGTGTGTGTGTGTGTGTGTGTGTGTGTGTGTGTGTGTGTGTGTGTGTGTGTGTGTGTGTGTGTGTGTGTGTGTGTGTGTGTGTGTGTGTGTGTGTGTGTGTGTGTGTGTGTGTGTGTATGTGAGTGAGTGAGTGTGGGTGAGTGAGTGAGTGAGTGAGTGAGTGAGTGAGTGAGTGAGTGAGTGAGTATCTATGTGGCTGAGTAAGTGTGAGTGAGTGAGTGAGTGTGAGTGTGGGTGATTGAGTGTGAGTGTGAATGTGGATGATTGAGTGTGAGTGTGAGTGTGAGTGAGTGAATGAGTGAAAGTGAGTGAGTGAGTGAGTGAGTAAGTGTGAATGAGTGTGTGAGTGAGTGAATGAGTGAGTGAGTGTGAGTGAATGAGTGAGTGTGAGTGTGGGTGATTGAGTGTGAGCGTGGGTGAGTGTGAGTGTGGGTGAGTGAGTGAGTGTGAGTGTGGGTGATTGAGTGTGAGTGTGTGAGTGTGTTTGATTAAATGAGTGAGTAGTGTGCACGCAGGGGAATTGGTCTTGATGGAAGGGATAGTAGGAACGGGGAAGGTGTAGGATGGAAGGAAGAATGGGATGGTTGAAGGAGTAGGGATGGAACGGGGAGTGGAAAGAGGGGGATTAAGGATGGAAGGGAAAGAGGTCGGATGGTATAGGGAGTGGGAAGAGGGAGCTTTTAGGGGGAAAAGGATTAAGATGGTATAGGGAGTAGGGAGGGAGGAAAGGGTAAGGATACATGACAGAGTGAGGAAGGGGTAATGCTTTATGATGGAAGAGGGAATGGGAAAGGAGAGTGAAAGGAGCAAAGGGTAAGGATAACGGTGGAGAGGAGAGGAGGGAAGTGGTAGGGATGAAAGGAAGATTGGGGATGGAAGAAGCGTCAGGGATGGAGGGAAGAGTTGGAAAGGGAAACGGATAAGGATGGAAGGTGGATTGGGGAGGGAGGAAAGGGGGAGGGAGAAGAGAAGGGAAGGGGTAGGGAGTGAAGAGAAAGTTGGGAAGGGGAAAGTGGTAAGGATTGAAAGGGGAGTGGGGAGGATTGAAGGGGTAGACACTAACGGAAGAGTGAGGAAGGAGAAGGGATTAGGATAGAAGGGGGAGTTGGGAGGGGGAAGAGAAAGGATGGAAGGGGTATTGGGGATTGAGGATTAGGTAGGAATGGAAGGGAAAGTGGATGGGGGGAAGGGGTAGGTATGGAAGGAGGATTGGTGTGGCGGGAAGGAGTTTGGATTGAAAGGGGAGTGGGAAGGGAGCAAGTGGACTTGGGGAGGGTGGAAAAAGTAGTGAGGGAGAAGTTTGTAAGGATGATAGGACGAGTTGGGAGAAGGAAAAGAAAAGAGATGGAAGGAGGAATGAGGAAGGAGAAAGGGATAACAATGAATGGGGAATAGGGAGAGGGGAAAGTGTTAAGAACTGAAGGAAGATGGAGAGGGGAAAGGTGTAGGGAAGGAAGGGAGAGTGGGGAGGGGGAAAGAGGAAGGGATGGAAGGGGATTTTGGGAGGGGGAAAGAGAAAAATAGAAAGGGTTAGATTGAGGAGTGGGGAAGGGAAGGTTGGGTGGGGAAGGGATAGATGGGGGAGTGAGGACGGATGGATGAAGGAGTAGGGAGGGTAAGTGGGGTGTGAATGGAAGGTGCAATTGGGAGGGGAAGGTGTGGGAAGGTGGAGGGAAAGTGGGGAAATGATAGATGTGGTATTTTGAAAGAGTGGTATAGAAAGAAGAGTGGGAATAATGGAAGGGGGAGTGGGGAGGAGGAAAGGGATAATAATAGAAAGGGGAGGGAGGAAGGGTAAGTTTGGAGGGGGGAAGGGGTAATGATGGAAGGGTTAGATGGGTGAGTGTGTCAGGGGAGGAAGGATGGGGAAAGGATAGATGGGTTAATGGGAAGAGGGGAAGGGGTTAGGCATGGAAGGGGAGTAGGGGAGGCAGGATGGGATAGGGATGGAAGGAAGAGTGATGGTGGGGGAAGGGGTAAGAATTGAAGGGGGTGTTGGGAGGTGAAGGGGTTAGGGATGGAAGAGGGAGTGGAAGGTTTAAAATGATAAGGCTGAATTGGGGGTCTGGAAGGGAGAAAGGCTAGGGATGGAAGGAAGAGTGAGGAAGGGAGGAAGGGGTAAGGAAGGAAGGGAGAGTGTTGATGGGGAAGGGTGAAGGATGGATTGAGGATTTGGGTGGGAGGAAAGGGTAGGGTAGGGGATTGGAAAGGGAGGAAGGGGTAAGGATGGAAGGGGGAGTTGGGAGGGGGCAAGACGTAGGAATTGAAGGGGGATTTGGGATGGGGAAAGGGGAATGGATGGAAAGAAGAGGGAATAGGGGGAATAGGGTAAGGATGGAAGGTTGAGTCAGGTGGGGTGAAGGGGTAGGAATTGAAGTGGGCGTGGGAAG
>JAXIVD010000249.1:102500-165000 GCA_036785275.1 Cancer borealis | reverse complement strand
TTTCCAATCCAACGTCTACGTCTCAACTCCCCCATCTATCCTTTCCATTTTCAATCCTTTTCTCTGCTCCCTTCCCGACTCCTCTTTCTTCATTACCCATTCTCTCTTCCCCATTCTTCCTTCAATCCCTAACCCTTACTCCCTTCCAACTTCCACTTCCAGCCGTACCTTTTACCTCCTTCCCACTCACCCTTCCATTTTAACCCCTTTCTCCTTCACAACTCTTCTTTCCATCTCTACTCCTTTCCCTCACCTGTCTCCCCAGCTCCCCACTACCCTTTCCATCTCTAATCTTTTTCCCTTCACACTCCCCTTTTCATCCTTACATCTCCTCCTTCCCCACTACCCCTTCCATCCATATCCTTTCCTTCCTCCCCAATTTCCATTCCATCTCTTCCCCGCAACCCCTTCCATCTTTACCACGTCCTCCTTCCCTATCCCCCTTTCCCCTTTAGCTTTTTCCCTTTCTCTATCGCCCTTTATCCTTCCCCACTTTTCACTCCCCCTTTACCCTTTACCCTCCCACCTCCCCTTTTCTTCTCTATCTCTTCTCACTCCCACTTCTATAAAAACCACTTAACCCCTCCCCACTCTTCCTACCATCCCTACCACTTTCTCCCTCCCAACTTCCCCTTCCATCCTTACCTCTTCCTCCCTCCCCACTCCCCCTTACTGCCATATCCCCTACCTCTTTGCCACACCCCCTGTCATCTCTACCCCTTCCTTCCACGTCACTCCCCCCCTTCCATCCCTTTCCCTTCCCTCCACGTCACTCTCCCATCCATTCCTACCCTTTCCTCCCTCTCCGTTCTCCCTTTCACCCATACCATTTCCACCCTCCCCACTCCCCCTTTCATCCCAACCCTTTCCTCCCTGCTCACTCCCCCTTCCACTTCCATCCCCATCTTCTCTCCCCCTCCTCCTCCCACTTCCATTCCTAATTTTTCCTTCCTTACCATCTCTAACTCTTCTCCTTGCCCCTCCCCATTCCATTGTTACCCCTTCCTTGCTCCCACTACTCTTTCAATCCCCACCTCTTCCCCTTCTCCACTTTCCTTCTGCCCCCTCCTCACTCCCTTTTTAATCCTTTCCTCTGCCATCTTCCCCACTCCTCCTTCTTCATTACCCCTTTCCTCTTCCTAACTCTTTCTTCAATCCCTACCCTTTCTACCCTCCCCAATCCCCCTTCATCCTTAACCCTTCCCACCGCTTCCTCCCTCTCCACTCCCCCTTCAATCGACCCCTTCCCACTCCCCCTTCCATCCTTAACCCTACACTCTCCCTATTCTTCATTCCATCTCTATCCCTTGCAACTTCCCGACTCCCAACCTTCCCTCTCCTCCTTCCCTCCTTCCCTCCCTAATCTATCTTGGGGAAATTAATTTTTAATTGTGTGTAGGTAAGAGCGAGTGTTGGTGTGGGTGTTGGAGGAGTAGGTTTGGGTGTACGTTTTGGGGGATGAGGGTGGTTGTGTGCGTTAGGGGAGTGAGCGTGGATGTGTTGAGGGAGTGTGTGTTACTCTGTGTATTGGGGGAGTGAGTATGGGTGTTTGTGTTGGGGGAGTGAGTGTTGATATGTGTGTTAGGGGAGTGAGTATCGGTGTGTGTATTGGGGTAAATGTAGGGAGAGTGGGTGTGTGTGATAGGAGAGCTTAAGCGGGTGTGTTGAAGGATTGAGTGTGGATGTGTGTGTTGGGGAAGTAAGTGTGGATGTATGTGTTGGGGGAGTGAGTGTGGATGTATGTGTTGGGGGAATGAGTGTGGATGTATGTGTTGGGGGAGTGAGTGTGGATGTGTGTGTTGGGGAAGTACGTGGGAGTGTATGTGTTGGGGGAGTGAGTGTGGATGTATGTATTGGAGGAGTGTAAGCGGGTGTGTTGAGGGATTGAGTGTAAGTGCCTGTGTTGGAAGAGTGAGTGTGTATGTGTGTTGGGGAGAGTAAGTGAGAGTGTGTGTGTGTGTGTGTGTGTGTGTGTGTGTGTGTGTGTGTGTGTGTGTGTGTGTGTGTGTGTGTGTGTGTGTGTCTGTTGGGGGTAGTGAGTGTGGGTGTATTTGTTTGGGGAAGTAAGTGTGTTCGTGTTGTGGATTAGCATGGAGGGATGATTGTGTTGGTTGCATATGTTTGAGTTGGGGTGTGTATTTTAGGGGTGTGAATATGGATGTGTTGGGAGGATGAGTGTGGGTGTGTGTGTATTCGGGGGAGTTGGGAGGGAGTAGGGATTAGAGATTGAAAGAAGAGTGGGGAAGAAGGAGAAATGGTGAGGGGGGCAGACGAAAGGATTGAAAAAGGAGTGAGGAGGGGGTAGAAGGAAAATGGAGAGGGGGGGAAGAGGTAGGAATTAAAGGAAGAGTGGGGAGGAGGGAAGGGCTAAAAATGGAATGGGGAGTGGGAAAGTGGGAAGAGATAGAAATGGAAAGGGGAGTGGGGAAGGAGGAAAAGGTAGCGATGGAAGGGGAAGGGATAGATGTGGGAGAACGAAAGAGGAGAGAGGGTGGCGAATGGATGAAAAGTGGGGAGGGTCGGAGGGTAAAGGATAGAAGGTGGAGTGGGGAGAAAGGAAGGGGTAAAGATGGAAGGGGGAGTGGGGAAGTGATAAGAGTTTGGGATGGAAAAGGGAGTGGGGAAGGGAAGGGATGATGGGGAAGGGATAGATGGGGGAGTTGAAAAGGGAAGGGATAGATGGGGGAGTTGAGAAGGGAAGGGATAGATGGGGGAGTTGAGAAGGGGAGGTTAGGTGAGAAAGGGATAGATGGGAGAGTGGGGAGGGTGGAAGGGGATAGGGATTGAGGGAAGTGTATGGAACAGGTAAGGGGAAAGGATGAAATGTGAGTGGAGAGGGAGGAAAGAGTAGGTGTGGATGGATGAGGGGGAGGGTGGAAATGATAGGGATGGAAGAGAGAGTGGGCAGGGAGGAAGGGTTAAGGATGGAAAGGGGAGTAGTAAGGGAGGGAAAGGATTGCAGGGGGAATGGGGAAGAGGGATGAGGAAGGGAAGGAAGAGGTACTAGGGAGGGGAGGAACGGTAGGGATGGGAGGGGGAGTGTGGAGGGGGAATTGGTAGGGATGGAAGGGGGAGTTGGGAGGGGGACAGGTGTATGGATAGAAGGAAGAGTAGTGAGGAAGGAAATGGAAGGGAAATGGGGAGGGAGGAAGGGATAGAGATGGAAGGAGGGACTTGGAGGGAGGAACGGGTAAGGATGAAATGGGGAGTTTGTAGGAGGGAAGGAGTAGAAATATATGAGTAAGTTGAGAGGGAGGTATAAGAAATGGTGAGGAAGGAAGGACAAAGAGAAGTAGGGAGGAAAGAAAGGAAAGGGATAAAAGGGGAGATGGAAAAAGAGGTAGGATTGAAAGGAGAAATGTGGAGGTTGGAATAGCAAAAGATGGAAGGATAAGTGAGGAGAGATAATGTGGTAGGGATGGAAAGAATAATGAGGAGACGGGAAGACGTAAGAATTGAAGGGGGATTGGAATGGAAGAAGGGCTAGGATTGGAAGGGGCATTAGGGAAGGTGGTTGGGATAAGTATGGAAGGGGGAGTGAAGAGGGAGAAGGGGTAGGGATTGCAAGAAAAATGGGGTGTTGGGAAGGGGTAAGAATGGAAGAGAGAGTGGGTAGGGGAGGAAAGATAGGGATGATAGGGTGACTGGGGATAGGAAAGGGTAAGGATGGAAGGGTGGGTGGGTAGGAGACAAAGGGTAAGGATAAAAAAGGGAGTAGGGAAGGAAGAAGGGGGAGGGAGGGAAGGTAGAGTGGGGAGGGAAAAGAGGTAGGGATGTAGGGAGGTGTGAAGAGGGGGAAAGAGGAGGTGGGGAGGGGGAAAAAGTAGGGATTGAAGTTGGAGTCGAGAGGGAGGATTGGGTAGGGATGAGAGGGGTAGTGGGGAGGAAGGAAAAGTTAGATAGAGAGAAGGTTGAGTGTTGAGTGGGGAAGGGGTAGGGATAGAAAGAGGAGTGGGGAAGGGGGAAGAGGTAGGTATGTAAAGGAGTGTGGGGCGGGGTGAAAGGGTAAGTAATGTAAGGGGGAGTAAGGAAGAGTGGGGAAGAGAAGTGATGGAAGGATGGAAGTGGGTATAGGGAGGGGAGAATGGGTAGGGATGGAAGGGGAGTAGGGAAGTAGGAAGGATGAAAGGGTCAGTGGGGAAGGGGGAAGGGAAAAGGATGGAAGGAATAATGGGGATGGAGTTATGGGTAAGGATGGAAGGGGGAGTCCGGAGAGGGGAATATGTAGCAATGGACGCGGGAGTGGGGAGGGAGGAACGGGTAGGGATGGAGAGGGGAGTGGGGAGGGTGAAAGGGGAAGTGGTAAGGGGGGAAAAAGTAGGGATTGAAGTTGGAGTGGGGAGAGATGAGGGGATAGAGATGGAAGGAAGAGTGGGGAGAAGGGCAGGTGAAGGAATGGAAGGGGGAGTAAGGAGGTAGGAAGGGATAGGGTTGGGAGGAAGATTGAGGAGTGGGGAAGTGGTAGGGATTGAAGGTGATTCGGCAGGGGGGAGATTGTAGGGATGGAAAGAGGTGTGGGAAGGGACAGGGGTAAGGATGGAAGATGGAGTTAGGAGAGAGAATGGGAAAGGATTTAGGGAAGAGTCGGGAAGAGTGAAAGGATAGGGATGGAATGGGGAGTGGGGACGGAGGAATGGGTATGGATGGAAGGAAGATTGGGGAGAAGGGAAGGGGTAAGAATGGAAGGAGTAGTTGGGAAGGAGGGAAAGGATAGGGATGGAACGGGTAATATTGAGCAGGGAAGGGGAATTGATGGAGGTGGGATTGGAGAGGGAGGAAGAAGAAGGGATGAAAGGGGGAGTTGGGAGAAGGGAAGAAGATGAGAATGAAGGGGGATTGGGGAAGAAAGATGAAGTAGGAAAGGAAGAAAGAGTTAAAGAGTTTCGCCTCAACGCCTTCCTTCGCCGCTTGGAGGACTGGGGACACAGATGGCAGGTCAGCTTTGCCCCTCAAAAAACACAGCTGCTCGTAGTGTCTAGGACCACCAGCGACATCCGCCTCGCCTTCAACAGGACAACACTGACGCCTCAGAGCAAGCTGCAGATCCTGGGAGTCACTTATGACAATAAGTTGACCTTCCAGGCTCACATCACCCAGCTTGCCAAGGCGGCTGCAGGGAAGCTGACCTGCCTCAGGAGGATGTCATGGCTTCTTGACAGCAGAGGCCGAGAGCTGTTGTACAAGTCCCAGATCCGCTCCTCGCTCGAGTACTCCTGTCTCGCTTGGGGCGGTGCGGCATCCTCCCATCTTGCTCTGCTGAACAGAGTCCAGCGGAGGGCGGAGCGGCTGATACAGGACGACAACCTCAGAGAACAGCAGGCAGACCGGCGCAGCCTACAGAGTCTGCAGCACCGCCGCGATGTTGCAGGCCTCTGTACTCTCTACAAAGTGCAGATGCAACGAGCATCTCACCTGCAGGAGATCTGCCTGACACCACGCCGCACTCACGTGTCCACAAGAGCCGTCAAGGACGCGCCGACGGCCCTGAAAATCGTGCGATCCCGCTCCACCCACCACCAAAGACAATTTAAGCAAAACTACGCCCAGTGGTGGAACAAATTTCTGGCCTCGAACTTATGCCCGGACAACCTCAGTGTTGCAGTGTGCGGAGGCCAGAAATTTAAAGTGTTAGTGAATGCGTGGCTCAGTGAAGTGCGTGGTGATACACTAGTAAGTTAAGAAGTGAAGTGAACAATTAATATAAACGGAAATGAAACAGACAAACTATATACGTTATTGTGTAATATTATGTATATCATGTATTACTATGTATTATTATGTGTCGGTATCTCTATGATTCACTTCTTGGGTTGGGCTTTCAGATAGGTGACGTCTAAGGATGGCACCTTTAGCTCACAAAAATGTCCCATGTAATACTTTCAGTATAAATAAAAAAAATAAAAAATAAAATAAAAAGGTGGAGAAGGTTGGAAGTTCGATTGGGGAGTTGGAAGGGGAAAGGATGGAAGGAGTAAGGATGCCAGGTGAATGGGGAGAAAGAAGGCGTACGGATGGAAGGAAGAGTGGACATGAATAAAGAGGTATGGATGGAGGAAAATTGGGGAGAGGAGAAGGAATAAGAATGGAAGGAGTAGCTGGGAAGGAGGAAAATGATAGGAATGGAACGGGGAATGTTGAACAGAGAAGGGGAATAGATGGAAGTAGGATTGGAGAATGAAGGAGAGGGGTGTAGGGATTGAAGGAAGAGTGGTTAGGGGTTGAAAAGATAATGATGAAAGGGATAATTGGTAGGGGGTAAGAGGTAGGAATAGAAGGTGGAGAGAGAAGAAAGGAAGGGGTATGGGTGGAAGGCAGAAGGGGGAGGTGGGAAAAAAGTAGGGATGGAAGAGGGAGTGCATGAGGAAGGATGAATGTGAAGTTGGGCGTTACAACGGGTAGGGAGGAAGGATGAGTGGGAAGGTGGACGTGATAGGGATGGAAGGGTTAGTGAAGGGAGACGGGATATGGATGGGAGGTGGAGAGGGAAAAGTGGATGGGGTACGGAAGGAAGGAAGAGTTGGAAGGGGGAGGTAGAATGGAAAAGGGATAGATTGGGGAGTAAGGAGGGCAAGGGAAGGGAGTGAAGGAATATATGGGGGAGTGGGAAGGAGGAAGGGATAAGGATAGTCAGAGAAGTGGGGATGGAAAGTGGGGTAGTTATAGAAGGGGAATGGAAAGGGGGAGGAGAGATGATGGAAGCAGTAGATGGGAGAATGGAGAGGGAGAGGAAAAGTGGGAAAAGGACAGATGAGGCAGTTTGGAAGGGGGAATGGGTTGGTAGATGGGGTAGTAATAGAAGGGGGAGTGAGGAGTAGGAAAGGAAGGGACAGTCGGGTGGGAGAGATGGGTAAGTATGGAAGGTGGAGTAGGAAAGGAAGAAGAGGAAGTGTGGAAGGTGGAAAATGTAGGGATGAAAAGGGAAATATGGAGGGAGGAAGGGATAGGATTGGGAATTGGAGTGGGGAGAGGGAAAGAGCATGGGAGGATTAAAAGGATATGGATGAAATGGGACGTTAAGAGCCAAGATGGAGTAGGGATTGAAGGGTGAGTTGGGAGTGACGAGAGGGGAAGGTGTAGGAAGTGAAGGAAGCGTGGGAAGGAAAGAAAACGAAGGGGTAGAATCGGGAGTGGGGAGGGAAGAGGGGATAGTGATAGGGAAAGAAGAAAGAGGAAGAAGGGCTAGGGATGAAAGGGAGACAATGGATGAAGGAAAGAGTAAGGATGGAGATGGAAGTAGAAAAGGGGTAAGGGGTAACATTTGAAACATTTGAAACATTTTATTATCCCTAGTAAAATAAAACAAAACAAGAAGAAATTGTTATATACAATGAATATAAAAGTAGGGAGCCCATCTAAAGCTTCAGCTTTTTGGGCAGCAGTGGAAACTATGTGCTGGATAAGATGTCGTTATAGTATGTATAAGTATACTATTATAAATGCCAAGCACAACTGATGTATCTAGACTGAACATAGACAAGAAAATAAGACAATATATACATAATAATAATAATAACGATAATAATAATAGTAGCAATAGTAATGATAATAATAATAATAATAATAATAATAATAATAATAATAATAATAATAATAATAATAATAATAATGATAGATAATAATAATAATGATAATGATAATAATAATAATAATAATAATGATCATCTTAATATAAAGAAATGAAGTAATAATGACTTTAATAAATAAAGAAATAAAAAGTTTGTGATAGAATTACACAATAACTCACTAGGGTGAGGACACATAATGACAGCAAGACAAATAAATGATTAAAGAATAATAAATAAAAAGAAATAACACGGACATACTTGTACATTTAGTAGTTGAGGAGTGTATGTTTTTTAAATTGTTTTTTAAAGGAGTGTATAGAAAGAAGTTAAGATTTTTATACTGTTAGGGATAGGATTCCAGGTTTTAGGTCCAGAATAAGAAAGTGAATGTTGGACAAGTGTTAAGTTATGTGCAGGTATACGTAACTTTTCATTGTTACGGGTGAAATACGCATGTTATGGTTGTAAGGGCATGTCTGTATCATTTTTTACCTTTTTATACATGTAAGTACTAATCTGTAGCTTATTAATATCAAAGAGTTTTAATGATTTAGTTTCTTTAAATAGAGGTTGTGTGTGAGCAAAATAATCGCTGTTAGTAATTATTCTTATGATTTTCTTTTGAAGTCTAAACAGTGGTAAGAGGTGTGTGGGATAGGTATTGCACCAGATAGGTGTACAGTAGTATAGGTGTGGTAAGACATGGGCATTGTATACAACTTTCAGAACATCAATGGGCATTAATTCTTTAATTTGATACAACAGAGATACTATCCTGGAAAATTTAAGGGTTTGGTTTGCTATGTGGTGTTTAAAGGTCATAGTATCATCATACGTTATGCCCAGTAGTGTGTGTTTTGTCAGTTCTTGTTATAATGTTCTGAGAAAAATATAAGGATGAAAGCACTGATGGTGGTTTATTAGTGAATAACATATAAAAGGTTTTAATTAAATTTACTGTTAACCTATTACTCAGACACCATTTATGAAGGATTTTCATGTCAGTGTTTGCTAAATGTATCATATTAGTCGGGTCTTCACCAGTGATATATATAAGGTTGAATCATCTGCGAAAAGAATTGTTTTAAAGTTTGCAAATATATTACTTATATCAATTATATATAAAAGAAAAAGAATCGGACCCAGAACACTGCCCTGTGGCACATCATATTGAATGGATAGTGGCGGTGATATAGTGCTTTGAAACTTTGTTGATTGGGACCTGTGAGATAAATAGTCTTGGAACCAGTCATGAATAATGCCTCTAATTCCATAGAAGTATAGTTTTTGTAATAATATGTCGTGCCTAACAGTATCAAAAGCTTTGGTGAAGTCAATAAATATACTTAATAGTTAATGTTTTTTGTCCAAACTGCTATAAATTTCTTCAGAGAAAGTTCTTAGGGCATCAAACGTGTTTAGGCCTTGGCGAAAACCAAACTGGCTAGGGTTTAGTATATTATGATTTTCTAGAAAGTTTATTAGGAATTTTTTCATGAGTTTTTCAAAAATCTTGGAAAAAACATTTAATAAAGATATTGGTCTATAGTTACTTAGTTCATCTTTAGCTCCTTTTTTGTGAATGGGGAAAACAGTTGCGTGTTTAAAAAAATTGAGGAAATTTACCGTTATTGATAGAATTATTGAAGAGTAGAGTCAAAGGCATTGCAAATTGGTTTTTGCTAGATTTTAACACAGATACAGGAATTTCATGTACATTGCATTTTTTGCTTTTTAGAGAGTTGATTACATTAATTACATCCTGGGGTATGATTATAGGAATTGCCATCGAATGCAGATAATCACCTCTAAGGAAGCTGAGAGGGTTTGTGGTGGAAGGCGGTAGACTTTGATCCAAGTTAGATGCAATATTTGTGTAAAATTCATTGAAAGCTTGTGCAATTTCTAAAGGTTCAAAATTTTTGTTGTTGTTACAGAGTATGTGATTTGAGGCACTGTTCTTATGGTTATGGTTAGAAAATTGGCGAAATGTTTTCCATATCTTATGAGTACTATTTTTAAAACTGGTAAACTGCGCTATATAGTAAGATCTTTTGCTTGTCTTATAGTAGTATTTAACATATTGCGGTATTGTTTATATTGAATCTCTGTTACAGCACCTACTTTATAATCTTTGTAAAGATAATTTTTTGTCCTTATAGAGTTAAGTACTGATTGTGATATCCAAGGATTGTTTAATCTCTTTTCAGTTATTAATTTGGATTTAAGTGGGAAACAATCGTCAAAAGTTTTTTTAATTTGATCTAAAAAAAATTTACAGGTGTCATTGACATCGTTGTTATTAAGGAGAGCATTCCAGTCAATCATACTGATATTTTGTGCACACTTTTCCTTATTTGTTTGATTTATTATCCGAAACTCAACTTTATGTAATTTATTAGATTTGGAGGGAACAGTAACGTTAAGGAAAATTGGCAGATGGTCTGATATTGGGTAGTGTATTATTCCAGATAAAAAGTTAGAGAAAAAATTTGTAAAAATATGATCCAGTAGAGAAGGTTCACCTAAATTGTAACTGTCTGGAAAACGTGTTGGCCTGGAAATGTGTGGAAAGAAATTCGTTGTTTGGAGAGATGCAAGAAAATTATTGGTTGGGATATTAGTAGTGTGCTCCAGCAAATTGATATTCAAATCACCTATAAGAATTATTTTTTGTTAGTTACAGTGTTATTTTGTAACAGTGCACTTAGGGTGTTTGTAAATTCTTCTACTAATACATGTTTGCTGTGAGGTCGGTATATTGCACAAACTATAAAAGAAAGAGAATTTAGAGTAATTTTAACGGTATTGATTTCAATATTATCATTAATAAAGGTTAAATCCTGCAACTGTTCAGACTGCACATTATTTGAAATAAAATTGGGGACTCCACCATGTGCCCTGTTAGTCCAAACGAGGTGATAAGAGTGGTATCCAGGAAGCTGATGAAAGTGATTGTTGTTGGTGTTTAGCCAGGTTTCAGTGATTGCCAAGATATCTGGGGTAGTGGAGAGGATGTTAAGGAAGGCTGTAATGTTATCAATGTTTTTGGTGAGGGATCTGGAATTAATATGCACAATATTTAATTTGTTTGTGTCAAGGAGAGGTATCTTGTTGTAGGCATCAATATCGAAGTAGTTAGACATTATATTAAAATCAGTATTTCCATGTAGGTGGTTAATGATGTCAAGTGCTATGTCATCAGTGTCTGCTTGTGGGTGATTATTGTGATCGAATAAGGTGTTATACAGGTGGTTCATTGAAAGTTTATAAGATTATGAATGAAATCTAAATAAACCAAACAAAGAAAATAAAGAAGAGTAAAAAATCAAAATGCAGTTAAGCTGCACCGGGTGTGACATAATGTAATGTTTGATATTATGGTTGCGTCAGAATAATAATAATAATAATGGAGAAAATATGGTGGCTATATAAATAATTACACTAATAACAGTAATAAATTTAAGTAATTTATAACAAGTTGAATATTTGCATCAAAATCAGCAATGACAGTAGTAGTAGTAGTAGTAGTAGTAGTAGTAGTAATAGTAGTAGTAGTAGTAGTAGTAGTAGTAGTAGTAGTAGTCGTATTATTATTATTATTATTATTAGTAGTAGTAGTAGTAGTAGTAGTAGTAGTAGTAGTAGTAGTAGTAGTAGTAGTAGTAGTAGTAGTAATAGTAGTAGTCGTAATAGTAGTAGTAGTAGTAGTAGTAGTAGTAGTAGTAGTAGGAGTAATAGTAGCAGTGATAAAAGTACTAGTAGCATCAGTAATGGTAATGTAATAATAATTATAGTAAAAAGTGTAATAATGGAACTGTAATAATAGTATTTAATAGTAGTAGTAGTAGTAGTAGTAGTAGTAGTAGTAGTAGTAGTACTAGTAGTACTAGTAGTAGTAGTAGTAGTCGTAATAGTAGTAGTAGTAGTAGTAGTAGTAGTAGTAGTAGTGGTAGTAGCAATGATAAAAGTACTAGTAACATCAGTAATAATAATGTAATAATAATTATAGTAAAAAGTGTAATAATGGAACTGAATAATAGTATTTAATAGTAAGAACAATTTTAGTTATAGTAGAATAAAATAAATAATAATAATAGTAATAGTAATAATAATAATAATAATAATAATAATAATAATAACAATAATAATAATAATAATAATAATAATAATAATAATAATAATAACGATAATAGTAATAAATATTATAGTTTGATATTATGGTTTCGTCAGTAGTAATAATAATAATGGAGAAAATATGGTAGCTATATAAATAATTACACTAAAAACAGTAATAAATTTAAGTAATTTATAAGTTGAATATTTGCAGCAAAATCAGCAAAGACAGTAGTAGTAGTAGTAGTAGTAGTAGTAGTAGTAGTAGTATAGTAGTAGTCGTAGTAGTAGTAGTAGTAGTAGTAGTAGTAGTAGTAGTAGTAGTAGTAGTAGTAGTAGTAGTAATAGTAGTCGTAATAGTAGTAGTAGTAGTAGTAGTAGTAGTAGTAGTAGGAGTAGTAGTAGCAGTGATAAAAGTACTAGTAGCATCAGTAATAGTAATGTAATAATGATTATAGTAAAAAAGTGTAATAATGGAACTGTAATAATAGTATTTAATAGTAAGAACAATTTATAGTTGAATAAAGTAAATAACAATGATAATAATAATAATAATAATAATAATAATAATAATAATAATAATAATAATAATAATGATAATAGTAATAAATAATGATGTTGACAACCGGACAGGATATGATATAAATTGTAGAGTTTAAAGAACAGTATATAATGAAAAGCTAGGTATTTACCAGTAGAGAGATGTAGTGCAATAAGAACAGTACTAGTAGCAGTTGTGGTTCATTTTGATACGGGTCCTGTAGTCGTAGCAGTTGTGTTAGCAGCAGAAGTAGTGGTGGTAGTAGTAGCTGTTGTTGTTGCTGTTGTTGATATTGTTGTTGTAGGTGGTCAATTATTTAGGCTGATGATGCACTCTGCTGGTAAGTGTCCATCATCTCGTGGTATTTTTGAAGGAAGGAGAGGAGTTGCTTTTCATCAGTGATGGTGTGCTTGGTTGTGGAGTTTCGTAATTTTATTGTGATCTTCCCATCTTGAGTGTAGCATTGCTGGAATTTTTGCTTGTGTGCTTTTCTGATCGCCAGGATTTTGTTCAGCAGACCTCTACGTTTTGGTGTTAAACTTTCATTGACGTACAGCTGGGGTCTGAGCTGGATACATGCCCCAACGAGGTCCTGTTTGAGAGAACGATTGACTAACTTGATTATAATCGGCCGGTTGTGTTGTTGTTGTCTCTTCGGTCCTAGTCGATGTGTCACACTGATGTCGGAGTCCTTCAGGTTAATTTTCAGCTGGTCTTTTATGACTTGTGTTACTATGTTGGTGGTATTCTCGTGGGTAGTTTCTGGTGGTAGTGAAGTGCCGGTCAGGATCACTGTATCTCGACGTTCGTACTGGTCGACGTTGTTCAGGTGTTGTTCCGGATCATCGACTCGACTAGTTAGCCTAGTTATGTTGTTTTTCATGTCGTCTATTTGTTTGTCTTTCACTTTTAGTTCTTTCTGAAGGTTATTTAGCTGATCACTTAGACGGGTTGTTATTATTTCAGTGATTACTTTCACAACAGTTTTATATTCTTCAGGTAGAGATTCAAATAAAGCGTTCACATCACTTTCACTGTTAGTTGCCATTGCCTCGTTCCCTTGCCTGGTCGTCAGAGTTGTTGTGTTACGGGTATTCACCATGGCTACGAGTAAACGAGTGTGTAGTGCAAGATACACAGCACAGGAACACTGACGTATATGAAGTATCTATCACACCCGGTGCAGGAAACTTGTCACTTAATTGTCTATGTTGCTTGGGTCACGGGTGGTAGTGTCGGAGCTAAGGAGAGTGCGTGTTGCCAGCTAGACGTCCTGAACTGAAGTGATGGAAGGGGGAATGGGGAGGGAGGAAGGGGTAGGCATGGAAGGAAAGTGGGGAGGGAAGAAGGGGTAGGGATGGAATGGGAGTATGGAGGGAAGAAGAGCTAGGGATGGAAGGGAGAGTGGGAATGGGAAGGGGAAATGGGGAGGTGATAGATGGAGAAGTTGGGAAGGGTTAGATTGGGTAGTGGTAAGAGATAGACTGAGGAGTGGGGAGGGAAAGTGGGGTAGAAATGGAAGGAGGAATTATGAGGGGGAGGAGTGGAGAGGTGTAGGGAAAGTGAGGAAATTATAGATGTGGAATTTGGAAAAGGGAAGGGATGGGGATGGAAGGGGGAGTTAGCTGGGAGGATAGGGTAGGGATAGAAATGGGAGTAAGGAGTGTTAAGGAGTAGAGAAGGAAGGGGGAGTGGAGTGGGTTGAAGGAGTAAAGATAGATAAGAAGAGGTAAGGATGGAAGGATTATTGGAGAGAGGGGAAGGGTTAGAGATGGTAAGGGGAAGGGAAGGGGTAAGGATGGAAGTGGGAGTGTGGAGGGGAGAAGGAATACGGATGGAAAGGGAAGATGGGAAGGAATGGAATGTAAAATGACGAGGAAGGAAAGGGTGGATAACAGAGGGAGTGGGAAGGCGGAAGGGGTAAGGATTGAAGGAAGAATGTAGATTGAGGAAAGGGTAATGATAGAAGGGAGAGAGGGTTGGGGGGAAGAGGTAAGGGTGGAAAGGGGAGTGTGGAAAAGGGAAGGATTAAGGGGTTAGGGAAGGAAGCGGGAGTGAAGAGGTGGTGAGTGGGGAGGGTGGAAGGTGTAGGAAGAGTAGTGAGGGGAAATAATGGTTAGAGAGTTATGGAAGGGAATGTGTAAGGATGAAAGGGCGAGTTGGGAGGGTTGAAGGGAAAGTTGGGAGAGGTGGAACGGGTAGGGATGGAAAGAAGAGTAGTTAGGTGGAAGGAGTAGGAATAGATGGTGGAATAGAGATCGGGAGGCGGTAGGGATGGAAGGTGGGTAGATAGAGGAGGATAGGAGAGTGCGGATAGAGGAATAGGCAGGGCTTGGGGAGGGAGGAAGAGGTAGGGATTAAGAGGGGAGTGAGGAGAGGGGAAGGGAAAGGGTTAAGGATGGAATGTGTGTATTGGTGATTGAGTGTGAGTGTGGGTGAGTCAGTGTGAGTGTGATTTGGATGAGTTTGGGTGAGTGAGTGAGTGTGAATCTGGGTTAGTGAGTGAATGTGCGTGTGAGGGAATGTGTGATGTTAGTGTGGGTGAGTAAGTGTGAGTGTGGAGGAGTGAGTGTTGGTGGGTGAGTGGATGTGAGTGTGCGTGATTGAGTTTGAGTGTGCGTGTGGATGAGTGAGTGAGTTTGAGTGTGGGTGAGTGAGTGGGAGTGTGGGTGATTGAATGTGAGTGTGAATGAGTGTGAGTGTGGGTGAGTGAGTGAGTGTGAGTGTGCGTGATTGAGTTTGAGTGTGCGTGTGGGTGAATGAGTGAGTGTGAGTGTGGGTGAGTGAGTGTGAGTGTGGGTGATTGAGTGTGAGTGTGAGTGTGGGTGAGTGAGTGTGAGTGTTGGTGAGTGAGTGTGAGTGTGAGTGAGTGTGTTTGAGTAAGTGAGTGAGTAGTGTGCACGGAGGGCAATTGGTTTAGATGGAAGGGAGAGTAGGGAGGGAGGAAGGTGTAGGGATGGAAGGAAGAGTGAGATGGGTGAAAGGATAAGGATGGAACGGGGAGTTTTTAGGATGGAAAAGGAGGGAAAGAGTTCAGATGGTGTAGGGAGTGGGAACGGAGGAAAGGGTAAGGATACATGACAGAGTGAGGAAGGGGTAAGGGGAATGGGAAAGGATCAAGGGTTAAGGATAACAGTGGTGAGAGGAGGAGGGAAGTGGTAGGGATGAAAGGAAGAGTGGGGATGGAAGAAGGGTCAGGGATGGAGGGAAGAGTTGGAAGGGGGAAACAGATAAGGATGGAAGGTGGATTGGGGAGGTAGGAAAGGGGGAGGGAGAAGAGTGGGGAGGGGGGAAGGGGTAGAGAGTGAAGAAAAAGTTGGGAGGGGGAGGCGGGTAAGGATTGAAAAGGGAGTGGGGAGGGTTGAAGGGCAGACACTAACGGAAGAGTGAGGAGGAGGAAGAGAAAGGATGGAAGGGGTATTAGGGATTGAGGATTAGGTAGGAATTGAAGGGAAAATGGGTAGGGGGGCAGGGGTAGGTATGGAAGGAGGATTGGTGTGGGAGTAAGGAGTTTGGATTGCAAGGGGAGTGGGGAGGGAGCAAGTGGACTTGGGGAGGGTGGAAAAAGTAGGGAGGGAGAAGTTTGTAAGGATGATAGGAAGAGTTGGTGAAGGGAAAGAAAAGAGGTGGTAGGTGGAATGAGGAAGGAGAAAGAGATAGCGATGGATGGGGAGTGGGGAGAGGGGAAAGTGTAAAAAATTGAAGGAAGAGTGGGGAGGGGAAAGATGTAGGGAAGGAAGGGAGAGTGGGGAAGGAGAAAGAGGAAGGGATGGAAGGGGATGTTTGGAGGGGGAAAATAAAATTAAAAAGGGATAGATTGAGGAATGGGGAAAGGAAGGTTAGGTGGGGAAGGGATAGCTGGGGGAGTGAGGACGGATGGATGAAGGAGTGGGAAGGGTAAGTGGGGTGTGAATGGAAGGTGGAATTGGGAGGGGGAGGAGTGGGGAGGTGAAAGGAAAGTGGGGAAAGGAAAGATGTGGGATTTTGAAAGAGTGGTATAGAAAGAAAAGTGGGAATAATGGAAGGAGGGGTGGGAAGGAGGAAAGCGATAATGATAAAAAGGGGAGGGAGGAAAGGTAAGTTTGGAGGAGGGAAGGGGTAGGGATGGAAGGGAGAGTTGGGAGAAGGGAAGGGGTAATGATGGAAGGGTTAGATGGATGAGTGTGTCAGGGGAGAAAGGATGGGGAAAGGATAGATGGGTTAGTGGGGAGAGGGGAAGGGGTTAGGGATGGAAGTGGGACAGGGGAGGCAGGATTGGGTAGAGATGGAAGGAAGAGTGATGGTGGGGGAAGGGGTAAGAATTGAAGGGGGTGTTGGGAGAAGGGGTTAGGGATGGTAGAGGAGTGGAAGATTTAAAAGGATAAGGATGAATTAGGGATTTGGAAGGGAGAAAGGATAGGGATGAAAGGAAGAGTGAGGAAGGGGGAAGGGATAAGGAAGGAAGGGGGAGTGTTGATGAGGAAGAGGGAATGATTGATTGAGGATTTGGGTGGGAGGAAAGAGTAGAGTATTGAAGTGGGAGTGAAGAGGGGGAAAGGTTAGGGATGGGAGGAAGAGTGGGGAGGGGAGAAGGGTTAGTATAGAAGTGGGAATGCGTATTGGAATAGAGTAAGGATGGAAGGGAGAGGGAAGGGAAAATTATGGAAAGGGGAGTGATGGGTGGGGAATTGGGAGATGGGAGGGAGTAGGGATTGAAGAAATAGTGGGGAGGGTGAAAATGGTAAAGATGGAAGAGAAGTGGGGAGGATGAAATGAGTAGGTTATTGAAATGAGAATGGGTAAGGGTTAAATGGGAGGAGTGGGGATGGGGGTAAGGGCAGGGATGGAAGGAAGAGTAAGGAGGAAAAAAGGTGTAGGGATGGAAGGGGGATTGGGGAGGGAGGAAGGGGTAAGGATGGAAGGGGGAGTTGGGAGGGTTGAAGGGGAGGTTGAGAGGGGCAAACGGGTAGGGATGGAAAGAAGAGTAACTAGGGGGAAGGGATATGAATGGAAGGTGGCGTTGGGAGGGGGCAAGAGGTAGAAATTGAAGGGGGATTCGGGATGAGGAAAGGGGAATGGATAGAAAGAAGAGGGGATAGGGGGAATCGGGTAAGAATGGAAGATTGAGTCGGGTGGGGGTGAACGGGTAGGAATTAGCCTGTTCGCAGTGAGCTTCTTGATACCAGACAGCGCCAGATTTTGTAATTTTTGCCGGAATATAAATACTCTTTGGGGCAAGTTTTACAAGCTTACACAGGTGTATTATTGCACATTAATGCGTCTGAAATTTAAGTCAATTAATCTCATGATGTCTGACGGCATATGACATCGTTTGAGCCTCTATTCATAATTTCAGATTATATTCTTATAACAGCTTATATTTGTATCATGGCAAGCAATTTGTCATTTTCTACTGACCTCAATGGGCGTATACCGATACATACTTTCATTTGAATGTACCAAACAATAGGCAAATCCATGTAATGTATAGAAAATAAAATTTTGTTTCGCAGACTTAATTTTTTCCAGTACGATAACTATATCCTCGGCTACTGGCAGCAAACCACAACAAACACTACCAGGCTACTCAGAGCAACTCCTGATGACATTGTTAGCTGCAAATGCTGTGGCATGAGTTTATTAGAAGTAAAATGTCGCCATAGTGATATATACCAGTCTTCCTAACGGCGCTTAGTATACTACGTCGTACGTCTGGCAGCGGAGCAGTTTTTTTTTTTTTTCACTGATTACCTTCGTATATCGGACGTGACAGTTATTTCCAATATTTTTCAACACACTCAGATAAAATGTATATACCGAAATCAACATCCTTTTATTATTACTGCTCATACTTACTGAAAAAATAATAATTACCTAATTGTAGCTTTATCTTTTAATACAATTAACAAAGCCTTACCATGCACCAGTAAGTAAGAATAATAACAATAAGATTATGTTTTTAATTTTAAATACACATGTGCAGCAATTCATGTCGTATTTTTTCTGCACATCGGTTTCTAAATTAACTAAGTCACCCCTTTGCCCCGGAAAAGCGGAGAAAATTAAAAATTCTAGCGCTGATAGATGTCTACGACCCTAGCTGCGAACAGTAGTGATGGGCTTTCCGGCTCTTTTCCGAGAATCGAGTCTTTCGTTCTCGTTCACTCAAAAGAGCCGGCTCTTCCGGCTCCCAAACGGCTCTTTCAGCTCTCAAATACTTTTTTTTAAGTAGTTCCACATATTCTGTTTATAGTCTTTATAATTTAGAAGAAGTTTCTTAGGATAAATTTGCTAGTTAGCTTTCAATACCTATTGATTTAAGGAAAGGTGAAAAAGCTTTCAAAAAATGTTTAATTTAAACCAAATATTTTTTGTTATCATTAACCGTTGGCTACAGTAGGCTTACTGAGGCACATATGTGGACTTGCCTCGCCTGTTATTTGGCGGACAGACAGACAGACAAACAGACAGACAGACAGACAGACAGACACACACACACACACACACACACACACACACACACACACACACACACACACACACACAAACATATGATCTATTTTCTTTCTCATTTAATATTTATCTATCAGAGAGAGAGAGAGAGAGAGAGAGAGAGAGAGAGAGAGAGAGAGAGAGAGAGAGAGAGAGAGAGAGAGAGAGAGAGAGAGAGAGAGAGAGAAAGAGAGAGAGAGAGAGAGAATTTTTCGTTCATGGTCACACACACACACACACACACACACACACACACACACACACACACACACACACACACACACTCACACACACACACACAAACATACACACACACACACACATACACACACACGGTCACACATACACACACACACACACACACACACACACACACACACACACACACACACACACACACACACACACACACAAATATACTATCTATTATCTTTCTTATTTAACATTTCTATATGAGAGAGAGAGAGAGAGAGAGAGAGAGAGAGAGAGAGAGAGAGAGAGAGAGAGAGAGAGAGAGAGAGAGAGAGAGAGAGAGAGAGACTCAGACAATTTTTCGTTCATGGTCACACACACACACACACACACGGTCACACACACACACACACACACACACACACACACACACACACACACACACACACACACACACACACACACACACACATTGACACACACACACACACACACACAGACACACACAAACATACTATCTATTTTCTTTCTTATTTAACATTTATATATCAGAGAGAGAGAGAGAGAGAGAGAGAGAGAGAGAGAGAGAGAGAGAGAGAGAGAGAGAGAGAGAGAGAGAGAGAGAGAGAGAGAAAGAGAGAGAGAGGCTGTCTGGTATCAAGATGCTCACTGCGAACAGGCTAATTCCTACCCGTTCACCCCCACCCGACTCAACCTTCCATTCTTACCCGATTCCCCCTATCCCCTCTTCTTTCTATCCATTCCCCTTTCCTCATCCCGAATCCCCCTTCAATTTCTACCTCTTGCCCCCTCCCAACGCCACCTTCCATTCATATCCCTTCCCCCTAGTTACTCTTCTTTCCATCCCTACCCGTTTGCCCCTCTCAACCTCCCCTTCAACCCTCCCAACTCCCCCTTCCATCCTTACCCCTTCCTCCCTCCCCAATCCCCCTTCCATCCCTACACCTTTTTTCCTCCTTACTCTTCCTTCCATCCCTGCCCTTACCCCCATCCCCACTCCTCCCATTTAACCCTTACCCATTCTCATTTCAATAACCTACTCATTTCATCCTCCCCACTTCTCTTCCATCTTTACCATTTTCACCCTCCCCACTATTTCTTCAATCCCTACTCCCTCCCATCTCCCAATTCCCCACCCATCACTCCCCTTTCCATAATTTTCCCTTCCCTCTCCCTTCCATCCTTACTCTATTCCAATACGCATTCCCACTTCTATACTAACCCTTCTCCCCTCCCCACTCTTCCTCCCATCCCTAACCTTTCCCCCTCTTCACTCCCACTTCAATAATCTACGCTTTCCTCCCACCCAAATCCTCAATCAATCATTCCCTCTTCCTCATCAACACTCCCCCTTCCTTCCTTATCCCTTCCCCCTTCCTCACTCTTCCTTTCATCCCTATCCTTTCTCCCTTCCAAATCCCTAATTCATCCTTATCCTTTTAAATCTTCCACTCCTCTACCATCCCTAACCCCTTCTCCCAACACCCCCTTCAATTCTTACCCCTTCCCCCACCATCACTCTTCCTTCCATCTCTACCCAATCCTGCCTCCCCTGTCCCACTTCCATCCCTAACCCCTTCCCCTCTCCCCACTAACCCATCTATCCTTTCCCCATCCTTTCTCCCCTGACACACTCATCCATCTAACCCTTCCATCATTACCCCTTCCCTTCTCCCAACTCTCCCTTCCATCCCTACCCCTTCCCTCCTCCAAACTTACCTTTCCTCCCTCCCCTTTTTATCATTATCGCTTTCCTCCTTCCCACCCCTCCTTCCATTATTCCCACTTTTCTTTCTATACCACTCTTTCAAAATCCCACATCTTTCCTTTCCCCACTTTCCTTTCACCTCCCCACTCCTCCCCCTCCCAATTCCACCTTCCATTCACACCCCACTTACCCTTCCCACTCCTTCATCCATCCGTCCTCACTCCCCCAGCTATCCCTTCCCCACCTAACCTTCCTTTCCCCATTCCTCAATCTATCCCTTTTTAATTTTATTTTCCCCCTCCAAACATCCCCTTCCATCCCTTCCTCTTTCTCCTTCCCCACTCTCCCTTCCTTCCCTACACCTTTCCCCTCCCCACTCTTCCTTCAATTTTTTACACTTTCCCCTCTCCCCACTCCCCATCCATCGCTATCTCTTTCTCCTTCCTCATTCCACCTACCATCTCTTTTCTTTCCCTTCACCAACTCTTCCTATCATCCTTACAAACTTCTCCCTCCCTACTTTTTCCACCCTCCCCAAGTCCACTTGCTCCCTCCCCACTCCCCTTGCAATCCAAACTCCTTACTCCCACACCAATCCTCCTTCCATACCTACCCCTGCCCCCCTACCCATTTTCCCTTCAATTCCTACCTAATCCTCAATCCCTAATACCCCTTCCATCCTTTCTCTTCCTCCTCCTCACTCTTCCGTTAGTGTCTGCCCTTCAGCCCTCCCCACTCCCTTTTCAATCCTTACCCGCCTCCCCCTCCCAACTTTTTCTTCACTCTCTACCCCTTCCCCCATCCCCACTCTTCTCCCTCCCCCTTTCCTACCTCCCCAATCCACCTTCCATCCTTATCTGTTTCCCCCTTCCAACTCTTCCCTCCATCCCTGACCCTTCTTCCATCCCCACTCTTCCTTTCATCCCTACCACTTCCCTCCTCCTCTCACCACTGTTATCCTTAACCCTTGATCCTTTCCCATTCCCCTTACCCCTTCCTCACTCTGTCATGTATCCTTACCCTTTCCTCCGTTCCCACTCCCTACACCATCCGAACTCTTTCCCTCCTTTTCTATCCTAAAAACTCCCCGTTCCATCCTTATCCTTACACCCATCTCACTCTTCCTTCCATCCCTACACCTTCTTCCCTCCCTACTCTCCCTTCCATCTAAACCAATTGCCCTCCGTGCACACTACTCACTCACTTACTCAAACACACTCACTCACACTCACACTCACTCACCAACACTCACACTCACTCACCCACACTCACACTCACACTCAATCACCCACACTCACACTCACTCACCCACACTCACACTCACTCATTCACCCACACGCAAGTAGTAGTCAAAGTGCCAAAGTGGGGGTAGTGGGGGGGTAAAATGGGGGTAACCAAAGTGGGGGGGTAAAATGGGGGTAACCAAAGTGGGGGGGGGTAAAATGGGGGTAACCAAAGTGGGGGGGGGGTAAAATGGGGGGTCACCAAAGTGGGGGTAAAATGGGGGGTAACCAAAGTGGGGGGGTAAAATGGGGGTCACCAAAGTGGGGATAAAATGTGTGTAACCAAAGTGTGGGTGTAAAATGGGGGTAACCAAAGTTGGGGGGGTGGTAAAATGGGTGTAACCAAAGTGGGGGGGGGACATCCTCTTCTTACACACACACACACACACACACACACACACACACACACACACACACACACACACACACACACACACACACACACCTGTTTCCTCCTCTTCCCATCTGATCTTGAAGTTTGATTAATGGACCTTGGAGGGACCCGCGGTGATCCGGTATCGCTAATGGTCTTTGGGGGATTCCGCTTGTTTTCAAGGAGTGTGTGTGTGTGTGTGTGTGTGTGTGTGTGTGTGTGTGTGTGTGTGTGTGTGTGGTGAGCGGAATTGGTTGGGAGATATAAAGACGAACGCACTGACACACACACACACACACACACACACACACACACACACACACACACACACACAAACACACACACACACACACACCTGTTTCCTCCTCTTCCCATCTGATCTTGAAGTTTGATTAATGGACCTTGGGGGGACCCGCGGTGATCCGGTATTGCTAATGGCCTTTGGGGGATTCCACTTGTTTTCAAGGAGTGTGTGTGTGTGTTTGTGTGTGTGTGTGTGTGTGTGTGTGTGTGTGTGTGTGTGTGTGTGTGGTGAGTGGAATTGGTTGGGAGATATAAAGACGAACGCACTGATATAGTCATCTTTAACGAGACTTGGGGGTCCCCCCGCAGTGATCCAGTATCGCTAATGACCTTTGGGATGACCATTGGGGAATTCCACTTGTTTTCAAGGAGTGTGTGTGTGTGTGTGTGTGTGTGTGTGTGTGTGTGTGTGTGTGTGTGTGTGTGTGTGTGTGTGTCCTGTGCACACATTGTGATATATAAGCATCGTGCTTTAACAATTACCATCATTCATAGAATGTCCGCTATGGCAGAGACTTATTCAGAGAATCTTCTTGATATTTTCCAACACCCGGCACGTATAATAGTTGCAGGATATAGCAACTCTGGAAAATCGGAACTTGTGCGGAGGCTTATAGTGAAGTACCATGAGAAGTTCAAAAAGATTGTTATGTGTGGTTTAACGTCTCATCCACTTCAAAGAAACAAAGAAATAGGGTCTAAAGTTATGGTGTCATCTGAAATAATTGATCCAATTGCTAACGAGGATACTTTTGATGAGAGAGGAACATTGTATGTGCTTGATGATATTTTCATTGATGCTGTAAAGAACAAAACTGTGGTTGATGCATTTACCCGTGGACGGCACAACAAACTTTCGTGTGTGTTTGTCACTCAAAATTTATATATGGGGGGAAAGCATGCAAGGAATATTAGCCTGAACTGTTCTCATTTTCTCTTGTTAAGACAACGCGATTTATCTCAAATTCACTGTCTGGGTAGACAAATATTTGGAAAAGAGAAGGCAAACCAATTTGTAGATATATATAAATATGCTGTATATTCTCGGTCTTATGGATATCTTCTTGTTGATTTGGGTATAAATACCCCCGAATCCCTGCAATTTCGCTCAAACATTGTCGGAGAACACCCCGGTGAACGTGTATTCCAATGGTGAACTCAGAGAAGAAGGATCTCTTACATGTGCTCTACTCCCAACATGACGAGCCCTATGGTTTAAGCTCTCGGGAGAAATTATGGGAGAAAGCAAAAAGTATAAACCCAACAATAACACAGGATGATGTATTCAACTTTCTGAGAACCAATAAAACATATACTCTGCATAAGCTACAGAATAAAAAATTTCCCCGGCAAAAGATAATAGCCTCAAAACCAAAAGTAATCATGGCCGCAGATTTAGCAGACGTAAGACATATAAAAAAGGAAAATAATAGCATTGGCTACTTGTTGGTATGCATAGACGTGTTTTCTAGATATATGCAAGTTGTCCCATGTCGGAATAAAGACGCAAATACGATGCTCGGGGCCATTAAAAAAGTGGTGGAAAATAAAGATTCTGAAGGCTTACGAAGATTAAACACAGACCTTGGTGCGGAGTTCTGGAACCGAAAAGTAAAAAACTATTTATGTTCCCGGGGCGTTAAGTTGTACACTGTGTACTCCAATGAGATAAAAAGTTCTTTGGCAGAAAGAGCAATTCGTACTCTGAAAGAACGTATCTACAGGTTCATCACATCTCAAAATTCTTCTAGATATATTGATGAGCTGCAAAACATGGTCAGTGCCTACAACCACTCACCCCATTCTGGTCTGAAGAACAAACAAACTCCCTTTGCTATTCATAACTTAAAAGACACGTCAACAATCAAACGCCAATTCCACGCAATGTATAAAAACCCGAATCAACCAGCTTCATCCATCAGTCCTCCACTGGCTGTCGGAGAAATAGTTCGTCTTGTTGGTAGTGCTCGTTCCTCTGCATTCCATAAAGGATACACACAACAAAATACTCACGAGCTTTTTCGCATAAAATCAGTTAAACACAAGAACCATCCAAGAACTTACCTCTTAGAAGATTTGGCTGGAGAACCTATACAAGGGATATTCTATGCACCAGAGCTCGTCTTAAGTGCCCTACCCGAATCATATGATATTAAAATACTGCGTTCACGAAAAATCAAAGGAAAAAAACAGTATTTTGTATCGTGGCTGGGATATCCCACTTCATTCAACAACTGGATTGACGCTAATGACATTGTAGAAAATGCGTAAAAAGACAGCGCTCCTCAGTGCACACAAAAACTTTGTTTTGCTTTTGAAGAAATTAAAACTAAAAGATAGAAATCGAGTTATTAAGCAAGCAGCTCGAGAACAACTTAACTGCATATCAGAAATATTTTCAAATTTTTTAAAGAAGCGTCTTACTCTCAGTAATAAAGTTATCAAGAAATTACGCGACTATCGGGAAGACATACGTGCCATAGCTCGAAAGAAAACTCCTCTCCATAAGAAAAGACTTATATTGACATCGAGACGGGGTGGTAATATATTAGGTGCTATATTAGCCATTGCCGCTTCCTTAATCGGAAAAATATTTGGATGATGCGCACGTACTACCTTCTCCCCGAGTCTACTGCTGAGCGTGTCTTAACTGGTATTAAGCCTAAATATGCGAACCCCGCGAGCCCAGGAGTCAGTGGGCAATCATGTTTCAACCCGCAGCCGCTCCACGCGCTGATCGGTGAACATGTACCAACGAGCAGCAGCACCCCCGTGGCGTCGCCCCATGGTGCAACATCGAGTGTCCCTACGGGAATGAACCTGCCACCTCGCTCCATGAAAAAGAAAATATCGCGATCTGGTGTGTACTTGACCACAAAGCCACCACCCGTGCAACTTAGAGTCACAGGAATTAAGGAGAAGAAGATTTCCTCCAATCCTGAAATAACTAATTTAATACCTCTGTATGTTAAAAGTATCAATGTGCCATATGTCAACATGCTGCTAGAACGAATAAAAGACAATCCCACTGTAAAATGGGATAGCAGAGGTAACCTACTGTCTTCTGTTCGACCCTCCAATGTCTTGAACATGTTGAACTTACTCTCTAATTCAAGTCAAAACCCAACAATTGCCGACATTGCCGTTATAAAACACATTGTGAACGCCACTGGTATATTACCAAGCGAAATAAGAAATTCACGCGTGCGACAGAAGATTCAGGGATCTGGTTTCACCAAACAGTCGTCGTTGGCAACTTACGGATGGGTTCCATATTAAACCAGCTTGCCCAGCGCGATAAGACAGTCCTACATTGTGATTCAAGAAAGAAACAGAACCATGGACGTGGTGGATACAGAACCGCGTTGGATGCGTTGCTTATACAGAGGAAGTGGCAACCCCATGGGTATGGAGGGAGAAACACCCGAGTTGACGATAAACACGTTCGAACATGGGGGGCTCTCGGGTGGGCTTATAAGAACCAGCAGGCTGGATGAAGGGACACTACTCGCCCCTCGCTACCAGAAGCAGCGCTACTACTCATCGCTCGGCTGTATATCAGAGGACATCATGTCGGACGCCTATGTGTTTAACTACAAAGACGGTTCTCCTGGTGATGGTGTTTACCACAACAACAAGACTGTCATCGTTTCTTCCCTCAACTGCACTTCCTGCCACGAAAAGAGGGGATTTAATGGACTCCTACATGAGCTATATCCACACAGTAATCTGTATCACGAAAGAAGCCCGATCTATCAGATGAACAGGTGTCGCTGGGAAGATCGCGGCGTTCCTGGTAGTCTCCATATTCGCCATCCGCCGAGTGAAAATCTTCCCTATGTGGCGTGTATCCTAACCCAATATGCCCCCGGTCGTGAACTGGTAAATAATCCTATAAACCAGGGATATCTTCAATCATCAAGAGATCAGAATTTTGTTCGAGGATTAAAGGAAGACACTTATGATAACTGTCTCTGTTGGTTTAAAGAGTCCATAAAAAAACTGGTACAATGGTTGATTAAAAACAACATTACACGTGTTGTCTTCCCCTATAATATTGCAAGTGCTGGAATTCCTTACGTGCTGTGGAAAGCTGACTACCAACCACATCTTCAAGAAGCCGTTGCTGAGCTCCAACTGTATAATATATCATGCATCATCCTGGACAGATGGTGGGCCCACGATGAATCAGAAACAAAGGTAAATCAATCTCCCGAGGTAACCAAGAAAAGAAAACTGGCGAATACAGAGGACGATGCTGGGACAGGCGACTGGAAAAGGAAACTGGACGACGCTGAGAACTATGCTGTAGACAACGTGGACCCTAAATAGCTCTAGTTTCAGACAATTTTCCAATAACTTTGTATATTACTGTATGTTAGAATATGGTAATAAATAACAATGTAAGGATGTGTAGTATGATTTACCTTCAGCATATAATTGGCATCTCATCCTATCCACCTCTATATTATGAAAGAATTATAATATTTTTGCTAGTGTTTTGCTTGCTCTTAATGGAGTCACATCATATATACGTTACCAGCACCGCGGATGGGGAAATATACCCCAACACCAGCACGAGCTTTACTAATAACATACAAACCCTAACATTAGACAAGGACTTGGAATATGAAGTCGGTCTGTTGAACGTGTTGCTTCCACGTCAATATTACATTGTTAAACCCGGTGAACGAGAGTGCTGCGTACATCTGGAATATGGTAGAAAACCAACACCACAGTCAACGGTTATTGAAAGGCATACACTGTCGAGGTCTATTGATGTTAATATCTTAAGCAATGATACTGGGTATTTGGTGTTATGTGTCAACAATATGATAACGACATTGTTAAAGGAGATGTTCGATGGGGACAAACACCATTTACTGTCGTATTTTAAAGAAGTTCTTGCAGTCACCCCAACAAATGATCATTTAAGTTTGTTCTGCTACAATGGTTATCATCCAAGAGTTGCATTTATTAAAGTTTCCTTTGACGCACGGCTGGCCCAGGTTCTTGGTTTTGTCCCTAATATAGGTTATGATTTGTTTTCTTCCTTGGTTGTACATGACGAACCTGAACCCTCTCCTCTTGTTCCACAATTGGGTCATGCCCCCTTGATGAAAAATGGCGATGTACAGTGTGTTCTCATTTACACCGACCATGTCAATGCCTCTAGGTACGCTGGAAAAAATTTAAATATTCTTGATGTCTTTTCACTCTCCGGAGGACTAACAAAAGGCGTGCATCCAACTATATATAAACCCCTTAAATCCAAAGTAATTGATTCTATTTCCATTAAACTTACAGATCAAAAAGGTCGTCCTATGTATTTCGAAGAAGGATACCCTGTTATATGTTTACTTCATATTCGGTCGCGTTGAATCTTTGACTACTGCTGTATTAATAGGAATGTTGTCCATTTGACCAAGCAGTCTCCTTCTAGCCACCATGAGGGTTACATTCATTCCTCCTTCCGTAGCAGAATATCATACTTTGTTTTCGAATGGCAAACAAATAACTTCAAGAGGGAGTGGTATTGATGATATAGTCACACTTTCCTACGAACCAAGCTATCGCAGAGGCGGTGGTTTATTCTCAGTCTTAGCAGGACTTGCTAAAAAGAGCCTTCCCTTTCCTGGTGAAAAATGTCATTGTGCCTTCCGCTCGAACATTTGGTAACAATGTTCTAGACGATATTTCACAGGGAAGCAACTTGAAAAGCTCCATAAAAAAACATGGAATTAATTCCCTAAAGCAAGCCGCACTAAAACTGACCAGAGGAAGCGGGAAAAAGAAAGTCAAGCGAGTCGGGAGGAAAAGGTGCTATAAAAAGGACATCTTTACCGAGTTGTAATCATTGTTGTACTATCACCAGTATGGCGAGCATCTCAAGTGCGATTGTTGTTGGGAACCAGCATTCTCCCCTGGGTCAATATGCTGCTGGTGTCAGCGAATTGTTTCCCCGCCCCAACAAAATGAGATTATTGGAAACAACGATTGCCTCGCGTTATGACGCTGATGTTTTACCTACTAACCTTGGATTCAATATGAAATTATCCGATAAATATATAGATTTTCTCATTCCTGGAACTCTTGGTAGCTTGATTGATTTGGGAAAATTGGTTTTGCACACCTCATTACGCTTAACTATGGAAGACAATACTACTCCTGTCACAGATGATCAACATGTTGAATTTACAAATAATACAGCGCACAGTCTATTCAAATCTGTGCAATGTTTTTTGGGAGATGTATCTGTTGAAAATAATGTACTTTATGGGTACACGTCATACGTTAAAATGCTGAATACTTTGCCGCCCAACAAACTGAATACAATTGGAGCTAATGCTAATATTAACATCCCTGAGAATGGGTTTATTTCCAAAGTAACAACAGAATACTTTGACAATGCCAGTGCACAACACAAGACCATTCTGAAGCGGGTTAAGACACATGGCATACAACTCTGTTCCCCAATTCTTTTGGACATAAGTTCTTTAGACAGTTACTTGCTCGACGGTATTTCGGTTAGACTCCGAATGGAACTATCTAGCAACGCATGGCTGCTAAATTCTCCATCTAATGGTGATAAAATTCGTCTGCATATAGATTCAGCCAAGCTCCTTTATACGCGAGTGTTTCCTTACCCTAATGCACTTCATGCTTTAAACGCGTCTCTCGCTGCCGGCAATCTTTTAAAATCGACATTTACCAAAACCCTCCTGAAAACCTATGTGTTAGCCAAAGACCAAACCATGGGAACGTACGATCAACCCTGGGGTAATGTTATTCCGGAAAAACTCTCGCTTATAATAACGAGTATGGAAGCTCATTCCGGTGACTACACGCTAAACCCATTGTATTTGAGCCATGGCGATATAAGTCAGATAAACCTGAGTGTTAACGGTCGAGCCATGTATAATATTCCTAGTAAATTCCCTCATGATTATGCCGAGTTATACCATCGTACTTTACATGCACTTGGTTTTCACAGCGACCACTTAATCGGAAAAGAAATTTTCGACAAGGGGGCAATGATTTGTACTTTTGATTTGCGGGCTGAAAACCTGAATGATAATTTGCCTGTTGAAATGAATGGAGGGCTAAGACTTAGCTTGAATCTAAGCAAGGGAGAAAACGAGAACCGTCTGTTGATACTGTTTGGTGAAACTGTGGGTATAATAACAGTTAACTCTGAAAGACGACTGCATTGTGATGTACGCGCTTGAAGCGGGTGTTGTGCGATGAACAACATGGAGATTGAAAGAGGATTGAGGGGGTGCATGGGAAAGCAGGCCTTGTTTTTAGGTGTGTTATTAGCAGACGAGGTCAAATCTATACCTCGATATAGAAAACCTGTAGTCTGCATTGTCAACACGCTACCAAGTTATTCTAAAAGGGAAATGGGACACTGGATTTGCCTTTACTATGAACCGGGCATGCTAGTGTTCTTAGATAGCTATGCTTTTGATCCGAAATTATACTCTGATTATTTTAAATATAACTATTACCCTGGGCTATATATATATAAAAATGCATTTCGGTTGCAAAGCACGCGGAGCGATGTGTGTGGGGCTTATGCCATGTACTTTGCATACAATGTTTCTCACTTGGGTGCCAGAGAAACTCTTGAAAAAATATGTATGGAGTTTTCCAAGACCGAATATTCGAAGAACGACGAACACGTGATGAGATTTGCTTACAGCAAGTTTTTAATGCCTGTATGCCATCAAACATTTAACACGTGTCCATAAAAAGTAAGTATAGTATATTACTTTGTCTTGTATTGAAGTATATTACATTCACAGCATAAATAATTCCTTTATCGGAAAGAGTTTGTATAACATGCTTAAATCGGAACTGACCCCCACACAGGACCTCACCACTGCTGCCCCGAGCTGCCAGCCACCGCCGCGCATGATCTCGTCGCGTCGTGTCCTCGCATGCTGCCGGCCCCGCCGCGCATCATGTCCTCGCATGTTGTCGACGCAGCGCCGCCCGCCCGCCCGCCCGCCCGCGTGCTATCCTGTCACCACATGGTTATATTCTCCGCCAGCATTTTATATGCGAGCCAAAAGCGTTTCATCCACATGTAAATTCCAGTCGAATAAATTTAAAGACATATATTGTGTTTTTTTCATCTGTTTTTTATATGGGTCATAAAAAAACAATCAAACTCAGTGTTTTATTGGAAGTACATGTTCTTCATGTGTATTTTAAAAATATTATAATACCACAAACTCCAACAGTAGACCTATATACAACATATATTTACATATATTTAAAATAACAGGCAAATGCTTACAGACTAAACACCATGCCCACACACCAGTCCACATCATATATACAACAATTTATTCCGAGATTGACTCGTCTTCTAACGTGTAATCAAGAGGGATTGATGCAAGCATTTGATTTATTTCTTCCTCTTCTGTGGCTGACATGAACATGTCATCGCCCACCCGTGTTTTCGATGGGAAATATCGCTCAGCCAACACATCCCTTTCTCCCCATAGCTCATATGTTTCTTCTTCCATTGCACTGTCATGTTGTCCATCCATTGCACTGGGCAGACTCACTTCTGTTACATCCCCTCCATCGCTTTCTTGGGGGGACAGTGTCATGATCTGTGCTTCCTCCCCCTCCTCTAGCCCAACAGAATTATCAGGATGACCGTAAGATCGTGACTCCAAGGCGCTAATGTAGTATCTTTTGTCCTCAACTATAGATATCCCTCTCTTCGGATATTTTACTGTACTCATTCGACTATTGCGCACTGTGAGTCCCTGATAGTCAAAGACATATGTTTCCTTCTGGAATAGGGCGTCTTTGTATTGCTGATGGGTAATTTTCTTCTTTATGGACTTTGGAACACCCTTAGCTGAACTTACCCGATCATTGTCTGCCAGGACAATGGAATAGCACTTTGGTCTTACACCTACAAATTCAGCGATGACTCTTTCCCCCACTTCAGATTTTAATAGCCCGAGTTTTCCCTTGTTTTTTGTGGTGTACAAGGGATGCGAGGGGCTAAAGTTACTCGTGTCTAAATAGTTTTTGAGGGGCTCCTGTGAGTACTCTGTTAATAGATCAGGAGTTTCAATTTCTGTGATAAGGGAGTCGGTGTCACAATATACAAGTTTTACTCGATCCCCGTAATGTGCTTTCATGACATTGTAATAAAAATCATACAGTCGCAGTTTGGACAGCTCTAGGATATAGTAGCCAATGTAGTTTGGGTGATTCACATTTGAATATTTCTTATGGCGAACCACGGCTACATAGTCGTCATTGAGGGACATAGCACGTTTATAGTATGGACTGCGGGCCAGCTTCAAAAATTTGTTGTGATTGGTGACAATATCAACTTCTTGGTTATATTTGGCTGCGTTCATCAGGAATCGACCAAAAATACTGTTTGAAATGCACTTGATTGCATTTTTCTTGATTGGGCAAGTAGCTGTTTTGCGTGCTTCTATGTTATTCTGAATGAATTCTGCAAGAAAGCGTTCTTGTTTAAAGGTATATACAGCATGCACCTTTTTAACAATTCTGGTTTGTAGCCGCTAGGTCCTGGTTGTGGTGAATCCTCGCGACGAACATGTGTTTTTACATAGGCGTCTGAGGAAGAGTAAAAATAATATCAAATAGCCACATGGCGATATCATAATTTTTTCATAGTACAAACATGACCATATAGGCAACTAATTACAGCATGATTGTTATTCAATAAATATGTAAATAGAAACTTACCGCTAATTGGCGCTTGCGATGAACGACCAGGGTTATAACCACTAGTCCCCGGGCAATCATCTGTATCTTCGCACGATGACGGGGGTGTTGTTGGTCGACCTGAATTGTAACCACTAGGTCCTGGTCGGGGGGAATCCTCGCGATGAACTTGATGTGTATTCGTCCGTTTCCTTTTCCGGCCTTTACCAATCACTGGCGAGACGGGGCATTGACTGAGCCTGAAAGACTCTTCTGCATCGGAGGTAGTCCTTTGAAAGAGGAATAAACACAAAAATTAGCCTCTCTACCCATACATATTTCACCGTGTCGCTTAAAATATAAGAATGTTTCTCATATTAAACGCTATTGCATTACGGAAGACAATGAGCTGTGGCTTGTCATTGGTTTTACCTCTCTTCATCATTGAGACATGTCCGTGGTTCTGCGCTGCAACCCGGTTTAATTCTGGTAATATCTTTGGATCCAATTCCGAGACCCCTGGGAATGCAGTTCGCTCTATGTTGTTGTATCGATGACAGGGTGAAGTATTTTTGGCACATGCAACGCACACATGTATGACCCGGCGCAGATGCTTCTGCATATGATACACATGGAACTGGTACTTCAAAACGCTTAACGGGTTTCTTCATGTTTATGAAAACGAGAGCGTTCTGTGACCCCTGGCTATGAAAACGAGAGCGTTCTGTGACCCCTGACGTCAAAGCGGTTCCTTATATATAGGTTTTCTCTCTCTCTCTCTCTCGCACACACACACACACACACACACACACACACACACACACACACACACACACACACACACACACACACTCCTTGAAAACAAGTGGAATTCCCCAATGGTCATCCCAAAGGTCATTAGCGATACCGGATCACTGCGGGGGGACCCCCAAGTCTCGTTAAAGATGACTATATCAGTGCGTTCGTCTTTATATCTCCCAACCAATTCCACTCACCACACACACACACACACACACACACACACACACACACACACACACACACACACTCCTTGAAAACAAGTGGAATCCCCCAAAGGCCATTAGCAATACCGGATCACCGCGGGTCCCCCCAAGGTCCATTAATCAAACTTCAAGATCAGATGGGAAGAGGAGGAAACAGGTGTGTGTGTGTGTGTGTGTGTGTGTGTGTGTGTGTGTGTGTGTGTGTGTGTGTGTGTGTGTGTGTGTGTGTGTGTGTGTGTGTGTGTCAGTGCGTTCGTCTTTATATCTCCCAACCAATTCCGCTCACCACACACACACACACACACACACACACACACACACACACACACACACACACACACACACACACACACACACACACACACTCCTTGAAAACAAGTGGAATCCCCCAAAGGCCATTAGCGATACCGGATCACCGCGGGTCCCTCCAAGGTCCATTAATCAAACTTCAAGATCAGATGGGAAGAGGAGGAAACAGGTGTGTGTGTGTGTGTGTGTGTGTGTGTGTGTGTGTGTGTGTGTGTGTGTGTGTGTGTGTAAGAAGAGGATGTCCCCCCCACTTTGGTTACACCCATTTCACCCCCCCCTAACATTGGTTACCCCCATTTTACACCCCCACTTTGGTTACACACATTTTACTCCCACTTTGGTGACCCCCATTTTACCCCCCCACTTTGGTTAACCCCCATTTTACCCCCACTTTGGTGACCCCCATTTTACTCCCCCACTTTGGTTACCCCCATTTTACCCCCCCACTTTGGTTACCCCCATTTTACCCCCCACTACCCTCACTTTGGCACTTTGACTACTACTCACGCACACTCAAACTCAATCACGCACACTCACACTCACTCACTCACCCACACTCACACTCATTCACACTCACATTCAATCACCCACACTCCCACTCACTCACCCACACTCAAACTCACTCACTCATCCACACGCACACTCAAACTCAATCACGCACACTCACATCCACTCACCCACCAACACTCACTCCTCCACACTCACACTTACTCACCCACACTAACATCACACATTCCCTCACACGCACATTCACTCACTAACCCAGATTCACACTCACTCACTCACCCAAACTCATCCAAATCACACTCACACTGACTCACCCACACTCACACTCAATCACCAATACACACATTCCATCCTTAACCCTTTCCCTTCCCCTCTCCTCACTCCCCTCTTAATCCCTACCTCTTCCTCCCTCCCCAAGCCCTGCCTATTCCTCTATCCGCACTCTCCTATCCTCCTCTATCTACCCACCTTCCATCCCTACCGCCTCCCGATCTCTATTCCACCATCTATTCCTACTCCTTCCACCTAACTACTCTTCTTTCCATCCCTACCCGTTCCACCTCTCCCAACTTTCCCTTCAACCCTCCCAACTCGCCCTTTCATCCTTACACATTCCCTTCCATAACTCTCTAACCATTATTTCCCCTCACTACTCTTCCTACACCTTCCACCCTCCCCACTCACCACCTCTTCACTCCCGCTTCCTTCCCTAACCCCTTAATCCTTCCCTTTTCCACACTCCCCTTTCCACCCTTACCTCTTCCCCCCAACCCTCTCTCCCTTCTATCATTACCCTTTCCTCAATCTACATTCTTCCTTCAATCCTTACCCCTTCCGCCTTCCCACTCCCTCTGTTATCCACCCTTTCCTTCCTCGTCATTTTACATTCCATTCCTTCCCATCTTCCCTTTCCATCCGTATTCCTTCTCCCCTCCACACTCCCACTTCCATCCTTACCCCTTCCCTTCCCCTTACCATCTCTAACCCTTCCCCTCTCTCCAATAATCCTTCCATCCTTACCTCTTCTTATCTATCTTTACTCCTTCAACCCACTCCACTCCCCCTTCCTTCTCTACTCCTTAACACTCCTTACTCCCATTTCTATCCCTACCCTATCCTCCCAGCTAACTCCCCCTTCCATCCCCATCCCTTCCCTTTTCCAAATTCCACATCTATAATTTCCTCACTTTCCCTACACCTCTCCACTCCTCCCCCTCATAATTCCTCCTTCCATTTCTACCCCACTTTCCCTCCCCACTCCTCAGTCTATCTCTTACCACTACCCAATCTAACCCTTCCCAACTTCTCCATCTATCACCTCCCCATTTCCCCTTCCCATTCCCACTCTCCCTTCCATCCCTAGCTCTTCTTCCCTCCATACTCCCATTCCATCCCTACCCCTTCTTCCCTCCCCACTTTCCTTCCATGCCTACCCCTTCCTCCCTCCCCATTCCCCCTTCCATCACTTCAGTTCAGGACGTCTAGCTGGCAACACGCACTCTCCTTAGCTCCGACACTACCACCCGTGACCCAAGCAACATAGACAATTAAGTGACAAGTTTCCTGCACCGGGTGTGATAGATACTTCATATACGTCAGTGTTCCTGTGCTGTGTATCTTGCACTACACACTCGTTTACTCGTAGCCATGGTGAATACCCGTAACACAACAACTCTGACGACCAGGCAAGGGAACGAGGCAATGGCAACTAACAGTGAAAGTGATGTGAACGCTTTATTTGAATCTCTACCTGAAGAATATAAAACTGTTGTGAAAGTAATCACTGAAATAATAACAACCCGTCTAAGTGATCAGCTAAATAACCTTCAGAAAGAACTAAAAGTGAAAGACAAACAAATAGACGACATGAAAAACAACATAACTAGGCTAACTAGTCGAGTCGATGATCCGGAACAACACCTGAACAACGTCGACCAGTACGAACGTCGAGATACAGTGATCCTGACCGGCACTTCACTACCACCAGAAACTACCCACGAGAATACCACCAACATAGTAACACAAGTCATAAAAGACCAGCTGAAAATTAACCTGAAGGACTCCGACATCAGTGTGACACATCGACTAGGACCGAAGAGACAACAACAACACAACCGGCCGATTATAATCAAGTTAGTCAATCGTTCTCTCAAACAGGACCTCGTTGGGGCATGTATCCAGCTCAGACCCCAGCTGTACGTCAATGAAAGTTTAACACCAAAACGTAGAGGTCTGCTGAACAAAATCCTGGCGATCAGAAAAGCACACAAGCAAAAATTCCAGCAATGCTACACTCAAGATGGGAAGATCACAATAAAATTACGAAACTCCACAACCAAGCACACCATCACTGATGAAAAGCAACTCCTCTCCTTCCTTCAAAAATACCACGAGATGATGGACACTTACCAGCAGAGTGCATCATCAGCCTAAATAATTGACCACCTACAACAACAATATCAACAACAGCAACAACAACAGCTACTACTACCACCACTACTTCTGCTGCTAACACAACTGCTACGACTACAGGACCCGTATCAAAATGAACCACAACTGCTACTAGTACTGTTCTTATTGCACTACATCTCTCTACTGGTAAATACCTAGCTTTTCATTATATACTGTTCTTTAAACTCTACAATTTATATCATATCCTGTCCGGTTGTCAACATCATTATTTATTACTATTATCATTATTATTATTATTATTATTATTATTATTATTATTATTATTATTATTATTATTATCATTGTTATTTACTTTATTCAACTATAAATTGTTCTTACTATTAAATACTATTATTACAGTTCCATTATTACACTTTTTTACTATAATCATTATTACATTACTATTACTGATGCTACTAGTACTTTTATCACTGCTACTACTACTCCTACTACTACTACTACTACTACTACTACTACTACTATTACGACTACTATTACTACTACTACTACTACTACTACTACTACTACTACTACTACTACTACTACTACTACTACTACGACTACTACTATACTACTACTACTACTACTACTACTACTACTACTACTACTGTCTTTGCTGATTTTGCTGCAAATATTCAACTTATAAATTACTTAAATTTATTACTGTTTTTAGTGTAATTATTTATATAGCTACCATATTTTCTCCATTATTATTATTACTACTGACGAAACCATAATATCAAACTATAATATTTATTACTATTATCGTTATTATTATTATTATTATTATTATTATTATTATTATTATTATTATTGTTATTATTATTATTATTATTATTATTATTATTATTACTATTACTATTATTATTATTTATTTTATTCTACTATAACTAAAATTGTTCTTACTATTAAATACTATTATTCAGTTCCATTATTACACTTTTTACTATAATTATTATTACATTATTATTACTGATGTTACTAGTACTTTTATCATTGCTACTACCACTACTACTACTACTACTACTACTACTACTACTACTATTACGACTACTACTACTACTACTAGTACTACTAGTACTACTACTACTACTACTACTACTACTACTACTACTACTACTATTAAATACTATTATTACAGTTCCATTATTACACTTTTTACTATAATTATTATTACATTACCATTACTGATGCTACTAGTACTTTTATCACTGCTACTATTACTCCTACTACTACTACTACTACTACTACTACTACTACTACTATTACGACTACTACTATTACTACTACTACTACTACTACTACTACTACTACTACTAATAATAATAATAATAATAATAATAATAATAATAATAATAATAATAATAATAATACGACTACTACTACTACTACTACTACTACTACTACTACTACTATTACTACTACTACTACTACTACTACTACTACTACTGTCATTGCTGATTTTGATGCAAATATTCAACTTGTTATAAATTACTTAAATTTATTACTGTTATTAGTGTAATTATTTATATAGCCACCATATTTTCTCCATTATTATTATTATTATTCTGACGCAACCATAATATCAAACATTACATTATGTCACACCCGGTGCAGCTTAACTGCATTTTGATTTTTTACTCTTCTTTATTTTCTTTGTTTGGTTTATTTAGATTTCATTCATAATCTTATAAACTTTCAATGAACCACCTGTATAACACCTTATTCGATCACAATAATCACCCACAAGCAGACACTGATGACATAGCACTTGACATCATTAACCACCTACATGGAAATACTGATTTTAATATAATGTCTAACTACTTCGATATTGATGCCTACAACAAGATACCTCTCCTTGACACAAACAAATTAAATATTGTGCATATTAATTCCAGATCCCTCACCAAAAACATTGATAACATTACAGCCTTCCTTAACATCCTCTCCACTACCCCAGATATCTTGGCAATCACTGAAACCTGGCTAAACACCAACAACAATCACTTTCATCAGCTTCCTGGATACCACTCTTATCACCTCGTTTGGACTAACAGGGCACATGGTGGAGTCCCCAATTTTATTTCAAATAATGTGCAGTCTGAACAGTTGCAGGATTTAACCTTTATTAATGATAATATTGAAATCAATACCGTTAAAATTACTCTAAATTCTCTTTCTTTTATAGTTTGTGCAATATACCGACCTCACAGCAAACATGTATTAGTAGAAGAATTTACAAACACCCTAAGTGCACTGTTACAAAATAACACTGTAACTAACAAAAAATAATTCTTATAGGTGATTTGAATATCAATTTGCTGGAGCACACTACTAATATCCCAACCAATAATTTTCTTGCATCTCTCCAAACAACGAATTTCTTTCCACACATTTCCAGGCCAACACGTTTTCCAGACAGTTACAATTTAGGTGAACCTTCTCTACTGGATCATATTTTTACAAATTTTTTCTCTAACTTTTTATCTGGAATAATACACTACCCAATATCAGACCATCTGCCAATTTTCCTTAACGTTACTGTTCCCTCCAAATCTAATAAATTACATAAAGTTGAGTTTCGGATAATAAATCAAACAAATAAGGAAAAGTGTGCACAAAATATCAGTATGATTGACTGGAATGCTCTCCTTAATAACAACGATGTCAATGACACCTGTAAATTTTTTTTAGATCAAATTAAAAAAACTTTTGACGATTGTTTCCCACTTAAATCCAAATTAATAACTGAAAAGAGATTAAACAATCCTTGGATATCACAATCAGTACTTAACTCTATAAGGACAAAAAATTATCTTTACAAAGATTATAAAGTAGGTGCTGTAACAGAGATTCAATATAAACAATACCGCAATATGTTAAATACTACTATAAGACAAGCAAAAGATCTTACTATATAGCGCAGTTTACCAGTTTTAAAAATAGTACTCATAAGATATGGAAAACATTTCGCCAATTTTCTAACCATAACCATAAGAACAGTGCCTCAAATCACATACTCTGTAACAACAACAAAAATTTTGAACCTTTAGAAATTGCACAAGCTTTCAATGAATTTTACACAAATATTGCATCTAACTTGGATCAAAGTCTACCGCCTTCCACCACAAACCCTCTCAGCTTCCTTAGAGGTGATTATCTGCATTCGATGGCAATTCCTATAATCATACCCCAGGATGTAATTAATGTAATCAACTCTCTAAAAAGCAAAAAATGCAATGTACATGAAATTCCTGTATCTGTGTTAAAATCTAGCAAAAACCAATTTGCAATGCCTTTGACTCTACTCTTCAATAATTCTATCAATAACGGTAAATTTCCTCAATTTTTTTAAACACGCAACTGTTTTCCCCATTCACAAAAAAGGAGCTAAAGATGAACTAAGTAACTATAGACCAATATCTTTATTAAATGTTTTTTCCAAGATTTTTGAAAAACTCATGAAAAAATTCCTAATAAACTTTCTAGAAAATCATAATATACTAAACCCTAGCCAGTTTGGTTTTCGCCAAGGCCTAAACACGTTTGATGCCCTAAGAACTTTCTCTGAAGAAATTTATAGCAGTTTGGACAAAAAACATTAACTATTAAGTATATTTATTGACTTCACCAAAGCTTTTGATACTGTTAGGCACGACATATTATTACAAAAACTATACTTCTATGGAATTAGAGGCATTATTCATGACTGGTTCCAAGACTATTTATCTCACAGGTCCCAATCAACAAAGTTTCAAAGCACTATATCACCGCCACTATCCATTCAATATGATGTGCCACAGGGCAGTGTTCTGGGTCCGATTCTTTTTCTTTTATATATAATTGATATAAGTAATATATTTGCAAACTTTAAAACAATTCTTTTCGCAGATGATTCAACCTTATATATATCACTGGTGAAGACCCGACTAATATGATACATTTAGCAAACACTGACATGAAAATCCTTCATAAATGGTGTCTGAGTAATAGGTTAACAGTAAATTTAATTAAAACCTTTTATATGTTATTCACTAATAAACCACCATCAGTGCTTTCATCCTTATATTTTTCTCAGAACATTATAACAAGAACTGACAAAACACACACTACTGGGCATAACGTATGATGATACTATGACCTTTAAACACCACATAGCAAACCAAACCCTTAAATTTTCCAGGATAGTATCTCTGTTGTATCAAATTAAAGAATTAATGCCCATTGATGTTCTGAAAGTTGTATACAATGCCCATGTCTTACCACACCTATACTACTGTACACCTATCTGGTGCAATACCTATCCCACACACCTCTTACCACTGTTTAGACTTCAAAAGAAAATCATAAGAATAATTACTAACAGCGATTATTTTGCTCACACACAACCTCTATTTAAAGAAACTAAATCATTAAAACTCTTTGATATTAATAAGCTACAGATTAGTACTTACATGTATAAAAAGGTAAAAAATGATACAGACATGCCCTTACAACCATAACATGCGTATTTCACCCGTAACAATGAAAAGTTACGTATACCTGCACATAACTTAACACTTGTCCAACATTCACTTTCTTATTCTGGACCTAAAACCTGGAATCCTATCCCTAACAGTATAAAAATCTTAACTTCTTTCTATACACTCCTTTAAAAAACAATTTAAAAAACATACACTCCTCAACTACTAAATGTACAAGTATGTCCGTGTTATTTCTTTTTATTTATTATTCTTTAATCATTTATTTGTCTTGCTGTCATTATGTGTCCTCACCCTAGTGAGTTATTGTGTAATTCTATCACAAACTTTTTATTTCTTTATTTATTAAAGTCATTATTACTTCATTTCTTTATATTAAGATGATCATTATTATTATTATTATTATTATCATTATCATTATTATTATTATCTATCATTATTATTATTATTATTATTATTATTATTATTATTATTATTATTATTATTATTATTATTATTATCATTACTATTGCTACTATTATTATTATCATTATTATTATTATTATGTATATATTGTCTTATTTTCTTGTCTATGTTCAGTCTAGATACATCAGTTGTGCTTGGCATTTATAATAGTATACTTATACATACTATAACGACATCTTATCCAGCACATAGTTTCCACTGCTGCCCAAAAAGCTGAAGCTTTAGATGGGCTCCCTACTTTTATATTCATTGTATATAACAATTTCTTCTTGTTTTGTTTTATTTTACTAGGGATAATAAAATGTTTCAAATGTTTCAAATGTTACCCCTTACCCCTTTTCTACTTCCATCTCCATCCTTACTCTTTCCTTCATCCATTGTCTCCCTTTCATCCCTAGCCCTTCTTCCTCTTTCTTCTTTCCCTATCACTATCCCCTCTTCCCTCCCCACTCCCGATTCTACCCCTTCGTTTTCTTTCCTTCCCACGCTTCCTTCACTTCCTACACCTTCCCCTCTCGTCACTCCCAACTCACCCTTCAATCCCTACTCCATCTTGGCTCTTAACGTCCCATTTCATCCATATCCTTTTAATCCTCCCATGCTCTTTCCCTCTCCCCACTCCAATTCCCAATCCTATCCCTTCCTCCCTCCATATTTCCCTTTTCATCCCTACATTTTCTACCTTCCACACTTCCTCTTCTTCCTTTCCTACTCCACTTTCCATACTTACCCATCTCTCCCACCCGACTGTCCCTTCCTTTCCTACTCCTCACTCCCCCTTCTATTACTACCCCATCTACCAACCCATTCCCCCTTCCAAACTGCCTCATCTGTCCTTTTCCCACTTTTCCTCTCCCTCTCCATTCTCCCATCTACTGCTTCCATCATCTCTCCTCCCCCTTTCCATTCCCCTTCTATAACTACCCCACTTTCCATCCCCACTTCTCTGACTATCCTTATCCCTTCCTCCTTCCCACTCCCCCATATATTCCTTCACTCCCTTCCCTTGCCCTCCTTACTCCCCAATCTATCCCTTTTCCATTCTACCTCCCCCTTCCAACTCTTCCTTCCTTCCGTACCCCATCCACTTTTCCCTCTCCACCTCCCATCCATATCCCGTCTCCCTTCACTAACCCTTCCATCCCTATCACGTCCACCTTCCCACTCATCCTTCCTCCCTACCCGTTGTAACGCCCAACTTCACATTCATCCTTCCTCATGCACTCCCTCTTCCATCCCTACTTTTTTCCCACCTCCCCCTTCTGCCTTCCACCCATACCCCTTCCTTTCTTCTCTCTCCACCTTCTATTCCTACCTCTTACCCCCTACCAATTATCCCTTTCATCATTATCTTTTCAACCCCTAACCACTCTTCCTTCAATCCCTACACCCCTCTCCTTCATTCTCCAATCCTACTTCCATCTATTCCCCTTCTCTGTTCAACATTCCCCGTTCCATTCCTATCATTTTCCTCCTTCCCAGCTACTCCTTCCATTCTTATTCCTTCTCCTCTCCCCAATTTTCCTCCATCCATACCTCTTTATTCATGTCCACTCTTCCTTCCATCCGTACGCCTTCTTTCTCCCCATTCACCTGGCATCCTTACTCCTTCCATCCTTTCCCCTTCCAACTCCCCAATCGAACTTCCAACCTTCTCCACCTTTTTATTTTATTTTTTATTTTTTTTATTTATACTGAAAGTATTACATGGGACATTTTTGTGAGCTAAAGGTGCCATCCTTAGACGTCACCTATCTGAAAGCCCAACCCAAGAAGTGAATCATAGAGATACCGACACATAATAATACATAGTAATACATGATATACATAATATTACACAATAACGTATATAGTTTGTCTGTTTCATTTCCGTTTATATTAATTGTTCACTTCACTTCTTAACTTACTAGTGTACCACCACGCACTTCACTGAGCCACGCATTCACTAACACTTTAAATTTCTGGCCTCCGCACACTGCAACACTGAGGTCGTCCGGGCATAACTTCGAGGCCAGAAATTTGTTCTACCACTGGGCGTAGTTTTGCTTAAATTGTCTTTGGTGGTGGGTGGAGCGGGATCGCACGATTTCCAGGGCCGTCGGCGCGTCCTTGACGGCTCTTGTGGACACGTGAGTGCGGCGTGGTATCAGGCAGATCTCCTGCAGGTGAGATGCTCGTTGCATCTGCACTTTGTAGAGAGTACAGAGGCCTGCAACATCGCGGCGGTGCTGCAGACTCTGTAGGCTGCGCCGGTCTGCCTGCTGTTCTCTGAGGTTGTCGTCCTGTATCAGCCGCTCCGCCCTCTGCTGGACTCTGTTCAGCAGAGCAAGATGGGAGGATCTGGGACTTGTACAGCAGCTATCGGCCTCTGCTGTCAAGAAGCCATGACATCCTCCTGAGGCAGGTCAGCTTCCCTGCAGCCGCCTTGGCAAGCTGGGTGATGTGAGCCTGGAAGGTCAACTTATTGTCATAAGTGACTCCCAGGATCTGGAGCTCGCTCTGAGGCGTCAGTGTTGTCCTGTTGAAGGCGAGGCGGATGTCGCTGGTGGTCCTAGACACTACGAGCAGCTGTGTTTTTTGAGGGGCAAAGCTGACCTGCCATCTGTGTCCCCAGTCCTCCAAGCGGCGAAGGAAGGCGTTGAGGCGAAACTCTTTAACTCTTTCTTCCTTTCCTACTTCATCTTTCTTCCCCAATCCCCCTTCATTCTCATCTTCTTCCCTTCTCCCAACTCCCCCTTTCATCCCTTCTTCTTCCTCCCTCTTCAATCCCACCTCCATCAATTCCCCTTCCCTGCTCAACATTACCCGTTCCATCCCTATCCTTTCCCTCCTTCCCAACTACTCCTTCCATTCTTACCCCTTCCCTTCTCCCCAATCTTCCTTCCATCCATACCCATTCCTCCGTCCCCACTCCCCATTCCATCCCTATCTTTTCACTCTTCCCGACTCTTCCCTAAATCCTTTCCCATTCTCTCTCCTAACTCCATCTTCCATCCTTACCCCTGTCCCTTCCCACACCTCTTTCCATCCCTACAATCTCCCCCCTGCCGAATCACCTTCAATCCCTACCACTTCCCCACTCCTCAATCTTCCTCTCAACCCTATCCCTTCCTACCTCCTTACTCCCCCTTCCATTCCTTCACCTGCCCTTCTCCCCACTCTTCCTTCCATCTCTATCCCCTCTTCTCTCCCCACTCCAACTTCAATCCCTACTTTTTCCCCCCTTCCCACTTCCCCTTTCACCCTCCCCACTCCCCTCTCCATCCCTACCCGCTCCTCCTATTTTCCTGATGATACGAAGGGGGCCGGTGTTACGGGGATGGAGTTTTGTGTCACGTGTTTGATTGATGAGGAAGACAATGTCACCTACAACGAATCGTGGTGCCTGAGCTGCCTGGTGTTAGCGAGCTATCATGTGGTCCTTGGACTCTTGTAAGTGGCTGCGCACTGCCTGATGAATCCGCTGAAAATGAGTTAGTTGGAGCTTTGCATGATCATCAGGATTATAGAGAGGCTTAGGCTTGTCAAGCAAGATGTCGTAAGGCAACCGTTTGTCCACGCCAAAAAGAATGAAGTGAGGCGACTTGTTAATACTGGCATTGTACGACGCATTAATTGAAGCCACTATGTGAGTGATCCACTTATGCCATTGGTCTGTAAAGCCGTTTGCGATGTGTCGGATCGCAGAGAAGACCTTACCGTTCGCACGCTCTGTAGACCATTCTGAAAAGGCGCATAAGCAATGACAAAAGTCTGCTTAATGTTGAAAGTAGCACACAATTCTGCAATGATGGCATTCCTAAACTCTGCACCGTTATCTGATATAATCACGCGCGGGGTGGTAAATGGGTTAATGATATGCTCCACAAGGGTTTTTGCAACTGAGGCTGCAGACTTATCTTGCAACGGTGCCAGGACAACATAACGTGAAAAATGATCAACGCAGACAAACAGTCGCACGAGGTAACTTGAGAAGATCGATGCCAACTGTATCCCAAGGGCGAGCTGGAGTTGCGTATTGTTGGATAGGCACAGGGCGCGAGGGGTGGCTCTTGTGACGCGCGCATGAGAGACACTGAGACAAGTCTTTTCTTACTGACATCCACCAATAACGCTGTAACACTGATCTAAAAGTACTGTCAATACCTGGGTGTGCAGCGTGGACACTGTCATGAGAGAGAGATAAGACGCGGGGAACGAGTGAACGCGGGATAACGAGTTGCGTAACTGCTTTATTATTAGTGTTATCCACTGGCGGACGTCGTATTAACAAGCCCTCATGCAGGTGAAACTGTGAAGGGGAGACAGGTAAATCCGGCGAAGTTGGTAACGTGTTACTTTCGAGAGCACCGATTATTTTACCCAATAACGGATCATCACGTTGTGCATGCATGAGTTCCTCGTCTGAGAACGCATTCTGAGCATTATTTATGAGAGGAGCAGCGACAGCGCGTGAAAGTGCATCAGCGACATGGTTAAGTTTACCAGGCACATATTCTATTTTGGATCGATAATCCTCCAATATTACCATCCAACGAGTCAGTCTGCCAGTGAGGTTACGACCTTTGAACAAGTCCTTAATCGCTTTGTGATCCGTGTACACAGTAATTTCATATCCATAAATGAGATCACGGAAATGTTTCAATGCCCAAATGATCGCCAAATATTCGAGGTCCGTGATGGAGTAACGTGACTCAGAGCCGTTAACTCTACGACTTGCATACGCGATTGGTCTGTCTTTCCCTCTGTCATCACTTTGCATCAGACAGGCTCCCAGTGCCTTCCCACTCGCATCAATTGCAAGCTTAAACGGCTTAGCAAAGTCTGGGAAAGCGAGAACAAGGGCCGAGGTTAGGGTGCGTTTCAACGTCGTAAAGGCGTGTTGGTGTTCATTTGTCCAGATGTATGGTGCATCTCTCTTGAGTAGACTCAACAAGGGGACCGATATTGTGGAATAATTACGTATGAACGCACGATAATATCCTGACATACCAAGGAAAGACTTGAGCTGCGTGACTGAAGAAGGACGTGGAAAATCGCGTACTCCTTGAATCTTATTATCTGACGTATGAAGGCCGTTAGCATCGACTGTGTGACCTAGAAAAGCAAGCTTCTTCTTCAGAAAGTGACACTTGGAAAACTTAAGTTTTAATCCAGCGTTAGTGAGTCGTGTGAGAACTTCATTCAGCAGCGTAAAGTATGACGTCATATCCTTTGAGGCAATAATTACATCGTCTAAGTATGCAAAAACACCGTTACCGAGCAAGTCACTGAAAACTTCATTGATAAGAAGCTGGAAAACCACAGGGGAATTGTTCAGCCCCATGGGGAGTCTCAAGTACTGAAAGTGACCTGATGGAGTAGTAAAAGCGGTTAGCAGGCGAGATTCTGGCGCTAAAGGTACTTGTCAGAAACCAGACATGAGATCGAGCGAAAAGAATACTGAATTATGTTCGCCTAAAGACTGCAAAAGATCTGTCATAATAGGTAATGGATACCGCTGCGTTTCAGTACACTGATTCAGACGCCTGAAATCTACGACTGGCCTGTAATCACCATCTTTCTTAAGCTACGTCTACACTAGGAGTGGGCAGTCGGGGGGGCAGTCGGACCGACGAGGGGGAAAAGGGGGTGAGCGTCCTCACGAGACTGGCGTTGTCATAAGCCTGCGCCTTCTCAGTCTCCTCTGCACTGTCGAAGAGTGAGTACGCATGGATGCCGCTACAGCAAACGTAGCCCTTCAAAAGGCTCTTTTGCGCACCATTGTGGCAGCTGCTTCCACACAGTTGAAGAAGAAAAAGAGGAAGCGTTGGTGTAGAGAGTGGATTTGCAGGCGGAGTGAAAGAGGAAGTTTTTCACAAATTTTCTCCGAACTTGAAAACGAATGCCCTGATGGCTTTGAGAACTACACCAGAATGCCTGTTATTTTATTTTATAATTTGCTCACCAAGATTGAACCTTATATACGTAAGGAAGACACCCATCTCCGCGAGAGCATCTCTCCTGGCGCTCGTTTGGAGGCTACACTTCGCTTTCTGGCAGCTGGGGGATCCTACACAAGCCTTCAGTATTCCACAAGAATTTCTAAGCAAAGCCTTAGCCACATCATTCCTGAGACCTGCGAGGCCATATACAATGTGCTGAGAAAAGATTATTTGAAGGTATGGTTCTAGGTATAAAAGTTTATTGGATAAGAACTACTAGCTGGGCCATTACCTTTTTTTATTAAACCAAACATAAATATTTCCTTATAATCATACTGAGCATCAAACTTGCAGTGAAAATATATAAATAAACATGTGTCCGAATGAATTTTTGTAAATGATTACATGTCTGAAGAATTTATACCCCTTATTTGTATTATTTGATGGTTCCACACTAAGCATTTCCATGCTCCCTAGGTGAACTACATCTTACAATAATTTTTGCGCCAATTTTCTCTGCATTTCTTTCATGCCCTTCAACTCATTACCAAGAACCCTTCCAAAATCTAGACACGGGTCACTTTCACAATTGTTGTGAAGGGACAATAATTTATTTAGAGCAACTTGCATGACTTCCTCGCCTGGTTCAATTTTCCTTTTCTTGATTGGCTTTGTGGTGGGGAAAGAACAGGATGGAGAATCAACAGGGGAGAGCGAGAATCCAGATGAACTGTTCGAGGAGGGACGTGGTGAAGGTGCAGATACTTGAATGGGTGAGGGTGAGGGAGGATACAGGCAGGCAGGAGAAATTGGTGAAAATCCATGAGGAGCTACAGTGGATGAGTATGTAGGAGTACTTTGCCAGACAGGTTTAGGATTTGGGAGAGCAAAAGGTGAAGGTGTAGCTGTTGCATCCATCACACCACATCCAGCATGAGAAGCCTCGGTGTTCGCTTCATAGGCACATTCCTGAGGAGGATAAGGAAACATTAATAGTAATGCATAAAAATAAATATTCTAATTACTTATTAATATACCATAGTGTTATATAAATATACTATACATAGTGTATTCAACATATCTGTGAAGGTTTCTGGCGGTGCTCACCATTATTTACCTCGCAAAACTTCTTTGAAATTATGATAGGTTATGTTAGGTTGGTTAGGTTATGTCAAGTTATGGTTATGTTAAAGTTATTTGGTTACGGTTATGTTATGGCTAGGTTAATTTAGGTTCAATTATATAAGATTTTTACATTTTATCACCCGGAAGTTAGGGTTCGTAAATTAGTTTTTTGGGGGGTTTGGGTATTAAAATGTAAAAATCTTATATAACTGAACCTAACTGAACCGTAGTAAATAAAGGGAAGAAATATAAATAATCAGTACATTTCCAGTATTGCACCCGTCCGAACCTCGCCATGTTGCTGTTGTTGCTTAGTTATTTGTTTTGATTTTAATTAGGTTTGCTTAGGTTAGGTTAACTTTAATTAGGTTTGGTTATATTAGGTTAAGTTTAGTTACGTTTGGTTAGGTTAGATTAGGTTTAATTAAGTTTGGTTTGGTTAGGTTAAGTTTAATTAAGTTTGGTTAGGTTAGATTAAGTTTAATTAGGTTTGCTCGAGTTAGGTTAGGTTGGGTTTAATTAGGTTTGGTTAGGTTAGGTTAGGTTAAGTTTAATTAGGTTTGCTTGAGTTAGGTTAGGTTAGGTTAGGTTAGGTTGAGTTTAATTAGGTTAGGCTAAGTTAAATTAGGTTAGGTTAGGTTTAATTAGGTTTAGGTTAGGTTAGGTTAAGTTTAGTTAGGTTAGGTTTAATTAGGTTTGGGTTAGGTTAGGTTAGTTTAAGTTTAATTAGATTTGTTTAAGTTAGGTTAAGTTTAATTAGGTTAGGTTAGGTTTAATTAGGTTTGGTTAGGTTAAGTTAAGTTTAATTAGATTTGCTTAGGTTAGGTTAAGTTTAATTAGATTAGGTTCAGTTTAATTAGTTTTGCTCAGGATTACTTAAAACAATTTTTCTCATTGATTTTAATGGTTTTGAATTAATGACTTATTTTTGGTAATTTTAACCTTTTGAAAAAAGAAAAATTGCCTGACATAACAAACAAACATCAGATTAATTCCAAACACATGAAAATCTATCAGAAAAAAATTGCTTTGGTCGTCATCCTAATCTTGACCTTGTCTTACATTATATATTTACCCTACAAAGATAGGTTAAAACGTCTTAATTTCCACGTATATTATATAAAATATTTTCCCCGTTTTCTGTAGGCTCCAACAACACCGGATGAATGGAGGATTGTTGCAAACGGGCTTGAGAGATGGAACTTCCCTCACTGTATTGAAGCTGTGGACGGGAAACACGTACTAATACGGGCTCCAGACAACCATGGATCGTACTACTTCAACTACAAGGGATCTCACAGCATTGTCCTTATGGCTGTAGTGAATGCGAACTATGAGTTTATATATGTAGATGTTGGGGCAAACGGACGAGTTTCTGATGGTGGAGTGTGGGCAAACTCTACTTTTTCCCGTCGTCTGGAAGAAGGAACAGCTGGTCTTCCTGATGACCAGATACTAGGAAACCAAAGAACCCTTCCTTATGTCTTTGTGGGGGATGACGCCTTTCCACTGAGGCGCTACTTCATGAAGCCTTATCCCTTCAGAAACCAAGATGATGAATAACGAATATTCTCCTACAGGCTTTCACGTGCTCGCCGAATTGTAGAAAAGGCATTTGGCATTATGGCTAACAAGTTCCGGATTCTTCACAACGCCATACAGTTGGAACCAAGTAAAGTCGAAAAAATTGTTCTAGCTTGCACTGCCCTCCACAACTACTTGCGAAGGAATAATGAGGCATCTTACACTCCAGTAGGAAGCTTGGACAAAGAAAATTTGGATGGGACAATAACAGCAGGCTCCTGGCGTAACAATGAACAACTACTGCCCTTGAACAGACTAAGAAGAAACACTACAGACGAGGCAAAGGACATCAGGAAAGAGTTCACCAGATATTTCTGTGACGAAGGTGCTATACCTTGGCAGCGTCGGATGTGTGGTTTAGAGGGAAACTAGTTGTCATACTGATAGAAATTTAAGTTTTAAGTACACACACACACACACACACACACACACACACACACACACACACACACACACACACACACACACACACACACACACACAGACGGACAGACAGACAGACACAGACAGACAGACAGACAGACAGACAGACAGTGATTGATCATAGTGAGATAAAATAAAAGCAAAAATCAAACACACCAGCATTATATTTACTTGTTTCCACACCTTTTGTCAAATATACTTTGTACCTATATTTTTCGGAAAGTATAATTCGTATTACACATTTGATGTATTAATTCCTCCTAGACCTGAGAGTACAGGGCAACTGCATCCTACAGATGCCTACATTTTGACCCCATGAGTTATATAAACCCGGAAATAATCACTGAGGCTGGGTTAGCATAAATCAAGAACACAAATATTATAAAAATAATGATAAGAGACTCGCCTGTGATTCATCTAGATTTAAGGTGGCATCTCGAGGTATATCCCCATCAGCAAGGAACATCAAAGCATCAAAACACCACAGCTTTGGTACATACAAGTCCCTTGTACCTGCTCCTGACTTGTGTGATGCCTTCATATCCTTCATCTCCTTCCGGAACTGACCGCTCAGCGTGTGTAGTTTCTTCATAATTTCATCTTGGGTTACTACACAGTTTATGGCTTCATTGAATTCTTTCAAAATTACGTTGAGGCTTGCAGTTCTTACTATTTTATTTTTATAATCATTGTTTTTGGTTTGCCACAAGCATGGGTGCTGCTGTAAGAGGTCTATAAAGTGCTGGATCAACGCCCGCGTCCACTGAAAATTATTTTCAGACCTTGGGAGAGAGAAAACTTTCGTGAGGAGGACGAGCAACACCCACTCTCGCTTCAAAGAGGCATCTGTTTTCCCGCGTTCAGTCCGTCACTCACCCGATCAAATGCCTCTCGCTCAAGACTGTTCCCCCCACCCTCTAGCCCCGCCCACTTTACCATATATGGGAGTCGAGACTGCCCAGTCAGGCGATCCCCCGACTGGGCAGTCCTAGTGTAGACGGGCCTTTAGGGACAAGGAATAACGGACTATTCCAAGGAGAAGCTATGAGGAAGGCGGTAAGCAGGGATGTACAAAGGACGGGCGCCTGGTGAAAGGTCGATTTTATGTTCTAAGAGATGTGTGCACCCTAGTGGTTGACCAGGCAATGCGATTCCACTCGAGTGTGAAAACAAAAGTTTCAACAGACGCGACTCGTAATCAGGGTAATCGGAAGGCATGAATGAACTTTTAACTTTACCTTCGAAATGATGAAATGCACTATGATCACCCGCATGCGTTAACGATGATGCAAAAAAGGACTGTGGAAATTCGCTTTCCCGTATGGGCGCGGGATACACGAGCGCTTCACCGAAACATGTACCTGATTGCAACATGAGAGAACCATGAGTCACATTATGAATGAGTATGAACGTGTGGCTATCACGAGCATGAGCTACTCCTGACTCCAGTAACGTACCTTTGACTCTAACCGACTCTGACAAAATGAGAATATCCATATCCTGTGACATGCCACTGAAACAAACAGGGACCCTAATCACTGAATGTGGCTCTAAAATGCTGTGGGTATTTAAAACCACACTTACCGTTGGCGCTGAACGTAAACACGAAGCAAGGGAGGATGAAGGATGAGAGCGAGCAGGGCTGTTAGACGCGCAAGGCTGGCTCGCGAGGGAGGATTTTGAGTCAGGACGGGACGAGGGATGCGAAAGTCTCCGCAAAAGAGAACAAGGATTTGGCATGGCAAGGCACCTGTGTTTGCGAAAAGTAAGGTATCCATCTTTTGTATAAATATCCACGCTCAATGAACGAAGCGTAGGGAAACCCAATAATGCGTCAGCAGGTAATGCAAAGTCAGGCAAGACATGAAAAGCAACAGGGACAGGCTTACTGCGCGAAGAAAAAAAAAACGAATGGCGAGCGTTACAACACCGCTGCTTAGAAAAATTTTACTGTCCGCACCCTGAATATTTATCTGTGTATGATGAGTGGGAAAGGCAAGGTACGAATCTTGACGCAAAGCGGTTAATGAACTTTCAGCAATTAGGTTGATCTCTGCACCTGTATCAATCATGAGAGAAAGGTGATGAAAATTACTTCCGCTTCGATAACCATAAGGCTCGCTGCGTAATTACCGCTGTGGAGTGACTCAACACGCTTAGTTTGTGAAGGCGAGGTGCAAAATGGCTTCTCGTCCTGTAGGCGAGTACTGTGCGACTCACTGATACGCCACTTACCACCAACATTATTACAGTTATGTGGCTTAGCTGTAAGGGAGGGCGTGACGCTAAGTCCTTCCTTACCTACTGAAAATGCTGTTGTGAGAGTTGATAAGCCAGAAATCTGCACTGCGATGAATCATGCAACTGGGTTTTGTGGTAATAACACCACGAAGTCGGTGAGAGACTTTGGAGAGGGTGAGAGGGAGAGAATGAAACGTAATGGTGTGGTGTGTGGAGGGAGGGTGCATGACCAGATGTGGTATGGTGGGGAGGGGGAGGATGATGAAGCATAGGAGGTGCGGGAGGAGTGAACGTGGTAACGGGGTCCATAGGGACGGGAGGAGGGTTGGGGATGGACGGTAGCGTCTACATGAGAGGAAAGAGGATGAGCGGGTGTGAGTTTGGATTCAATTTCCACTTTGAGATTATGAATTGTGGAAGAGGGGTGGAAGAGGATGTCACGTGAAATATGAGATGCGTCAGGCGTGAGTGAATTGGAAAAAAGTAGATAAGACATGAGATTCAGAATATTATCCTTAGACATAGTATCGCTATTCATCCACTGTGAATTTTTGAGGGAGTAATCCAATTCAGTCCTAAGTCTATCAGCTAACCCAGCAGCAGTCTTAGGGGATAAGATGCCGTGATTCGTGAACAAGAGGCCTGAGAAATTACGCAGGGAGGTTAGACACAGGTCCCTGCTGGAGCAAGCAAACTCCTTAATGAGGTTATCACAAAAAGCCTCAAAGTCAGTGCAATTGGAATAAAAGTCGTCCTCGAGCGCCGCTCCAGCTGGAGTCAAAGGGCTGAGGGACATACATTGTCTTGCAAAGGTCACACATTGTTCACTATTAAAAGTTGTATGAGAGAGAGCATCACGGAGGCGACGAATGAACATGAACACTGGATACTGAGGATCGTCGCCTGACCATTGGGGCAATGACGCTGGCGAGAGGGACACATGGTGCACAGGGTGGGCAGTGGAAGGAGGGGAGGGAGTGAACGAAAGGGGTCCCGCGGTAGCGGTCAGGGATTCTGTGGCGTCAGCCATGTTGAGAGATGATGAATAAATGACACCTGAACGACTGTGTAATGGGAAAAAAGACATACAATAAATACAATAATACACAAAAATACATAAACAAGAGGTGGGAGACAAAATCAGTTACGTAAAAAACACAGAGAAAAATAAACCGACACTAATGAACCGCAAAACCTTAAATAAAAATTAAATAGAGGAGAAAGAGGAAAATAGAATAAAAGAGGTATGTAACAAGCTAGTGCATGTGTCTACGTTACCCAACAGCGAAATGTATCCTTGGTAGAACCGCTGAACTGGTCATCACGGAGGAGGTCTTCGTCAGGAGGTGGTGGGGGTGAAGGCGGCGGGGGTGATGAGGGATGGGGTGGTGGAGGACGCCTGGCAGAAGCGTGTACAAGATGACTGGGAGAGGCGTGGAGGATGACGGCGATGCAGAAGGCGGCGGGAGGCGATCACAGCAACACCGGCCGGAGACAGTAGATGGACACGCCCGAGAGAGCGAGTGAACGAGTGAGAGAGTGGGTGAGAGCGGTAGTGAGGAATGTTCGTGAGCATTACAATAGCTGACAGGCAGGGACACACACACAGGCACGCGCGTAGACTTGGAGAGAAGTGGTTGACTCGACGAGACTTGAGCTGAGAGGAGCTTGGCGAAGGGCGTGAGTGTTGCGTGTGAAGTGTAAAACTTGTTCACTTCAGAAGAGAGAGGAGTCACTGCCGTTTATGTGCGTTTACCTCAGAAGGAGTCGACGAAGGAGGAGAACCACTGCAATAACTTGTTGACTACTGCAGAAGGCGACGACGGAGAGACACCGCTGCCATCATTTGTTGTGCCTGAACACTGCGCTTACTCACAGTGTAAGCTGAAGTCGCTGCCACCACCCTGCAGATTGCAAGCTGCAAGGAACTTAAATATGGTAGTGTGTCGAGGGCAAGGCGGGTGGATCTATTCTCATTCCTGCTTGTCGCGTTCTCATAATCGTTTGCAGGATTGTAGGATGTCAGCGTGATGTGTGTTACGTGTTCATTGCAATAGTTCACTCACTCACCTCAAACTCTCACTCACTCTGGTTAAGTAGTAAACTTGTATCACCACATGCTTATTTGAGTAAAAGTAGGTACACTTGATGAGACCGAATCAGGACGTCTGCTCCTGCCCAGAACTAAGACAGAGGTGAGCCTCAAAACTTACAACTAACAAAAATGCGACATGAACAAGAGACGACTCAGGGGGAAGCATACGTATTTAGTGTGAATAGATACTACAGAAAATCTGTTAATCTCCGGGTCCGAGGGACTTTGGTGGGAAAGGGAAGAAATGTGCAGGAGTCCATGGCGGCGAGGTCAAAAAGGATTAGCGCGGCTTCGCACTCCATCAACATGTCCACTTCTAAGGTAAAATTTGCATGTTTCTCGATGTAATTATAATATTAAACTATTATTATCAATCATATAGGATGTCTCTGTAGAAATTAAGGTAATCAATAAGTGTGTTATTCCAAAATAAGGTCTTATATTCCCGGTAACATGAGTGGGCATACCTTCGCCTAACAGATCCAGCCCTCACCCTTTTTCGTACCCTTGTTTTCATACACATAACAGCAGTCACGTTAACATGAAATATTTGCAAAAGAATATTGATGATAACTTCTGGTATTACACTGTAGGTATGAATGCGTAACAGGAAGTGGTTCATATAGAAAGTGAATTTATTGGTAGGATCCACAAGGGTACCTGTTCTTAAAGCCCTTTGTTATATTGTATTGCATGAATATTAATTTATATATATATATATATATATATATATATATATATATATATATATATATATATATATATATATTATATTATAATTCTTTTGCCATATCCACTATCATTACATGTTTGTAACCCTTGCTAGTTCTAAATAATTCATCTGTTCACAAAACTCACTCTAGCATACTTTACAGGCTGCACCAATCAATGATGACCAGGTTCATCAGTTGATTGAACTCATTGAGGGAAGGGCAGATGTCTTGACTTCTAAATCAACTGACCCTTCCCTCCCAGGAAAGTGGACAAGGGCTTGGGAGGAAATTATCTCCCTTATTAAAGCAGGTAACCCTTTCGTTGCTCGTTATTGCAACAGTTTCGTGTTCTGTTAATCAACTTATTCTTTGGTCACGGGGTTACAGAACACTAACTTCTAAAATGATTGTCATTGAAAGTCTTTCCGTTTTCTATAATTTTAATTAACAAATAATCTTCCCTTGCACCTTTTGTCATATAATAACATCATCCTATCTTCTTGCTTTGACACATACATAATCAAGCACATAAGTAATTCTTCTAATTTCTTTCCTTGCTCCTTCTGTTGTATAGTAACATCATCCTTCCTCCTTGCTTTAATACAAACATAATCAAGCACATAAGTAGTTCTTCTAGGAGCTTATAGAAATATTTATAATCATGGAGCAACATATAATAAAAATAATCACGGAGTAATACATTTCAAAGCAAACACGGAGCAATAGACTTTAAAGTAAACACGGAGTAATACATTTAAAGTAATCATGGAACAACACATTTTAAATCATAAATCCTACATAAAATCAAATCCTAACACTAACATCCTACGGCTGCTTTAAGACTGCATTAGAAGAGAGCTTCCACTTACCCCAATATCCCAGCCCCATTGGGAGCTGAGTTGGGTGAACCTCCTCCTAGTAAGTCAGGGTGAATCTGCCTTCTAATACAGCCTTTCTTATTTTCAAAATCTTGACAGTTACCTATTCTCTCCAGTCACATCGTCTGTGAGTTCCTAACTTTCAAAACTTAAGGCTATGTCTCTATATAGTTTCACAAAGTTCTACAACGGCTGGCACCCAACGAATTTTCCCGTGTGCGTTCTTCCAACCGTTCGTCAAAGGCACTTGAACTTTCTCTTTCTCCCCTCCATCTGGTTTTATGGTCAAGGGGTCTCCCTGGCACCCTCTGTCCCACTCTGTTTATCCACTGTACAACACAGCTCTGTGTGTCGACTCACGACATACCCCCACCTTTAAAATGCACGTCCTCGTGCACCATAATAATGATGTGGACACGCCGCTTAAGTTGACGGTGCAGGATTCGGCATCAATTCATGAGACTCTTGGGTGTCTTCCGGTTGTTTGGATAACCGAGAAGCGTGCCAGCAATCACGCGCCCATTTGAGTCCAACAGCTAGTAATACGAGGAGTAGGGTGACCAACACCGTGATACCCATTCTCGTCCACTCCGGGAGTCCCGCGGCAGTGTTCTGCTGCTTCAATATTGGCTGCAGCTGGTCAATGTAGTCGTTTAGGGGTATAAGATCCAATCTATTACATCTGGGTAGGGTTACATTAGTAACATTCATGAGAAATCCATGTTCCCATGTTGTGAAGGGAAGAGGCAGAGAGAAAGGGTATGGCTTGCTATTTACTGGTTGCATAAATCCATCCTTGCAAATATATGATAAAAATAGATGGAAACTCCTAAACAATTTGTGTTTTACACAGTTAGAGACAGATTGTTTTTTCAAGAAACAATGCCAATTCACAAAAATCAGTATTTCTGTTATAACTGGTCCCATTCGTGGACAAATCAATAAATCAACATATTTCCTACATGCATTAAAATCATCCATCAAAAAATTATGAGTCCTTGACTCACTAATAACCAAATAATGCTTTGATATGTAATATAACATGAAAGCAACAGTATATGGAATAGGATATGGTAAATAATCCATTTTAAGATATCAAAAGTGTCTGTGGGATCACCTCTGAGGGGAATAAGTAAGTAGAAACTCAAACCATCTAATGCAGTCTTATATACAATACGAATAGCAGCTCTATGTAAACCTAAAAAATCTAGTTCAGGAGGGAACAATAAACCAATGATCTTAACAAAAATATCATATAATAATTTCAATAAATAGTGTTAGTTACAATGTGAGGAGAAATATGGTTTTCCAACATGGTCTGTAACCCAATTCTTAAATTTATATGATCCTCAGAGATAACACATAACTAATTGTACATGTAGAAAAGTTTCTTATATAAGTACTTCTTGATTTGATTCAGTTATTGTATTATTTAATTTATTAAATATTTTTTCATTCATACTCGTAGTCGTTTCCAGCTTATCTAATGCTTGGTGTACATTTCGTTAAATCACCTAGAGTAACATTCAAATAAGAGAGTGTACATTGCAGACTCTTCTTTCTTCTTCCGTAAATTGATTAAGAGATTGCAATTTCTCGTTAATGTGATTTATTTGGTCTTGTGTTGCTGTACCAAAATGAGCATTTGCAATGTATCCAATAATATTTACAACACCTCATGTATGTCTATTTCTCTTGGAATCATTTAAGTTATAACCTAAAATATGGATCAAGTACATTCACAGCAAAATGTAACTGCTTAAACTTCGATTCAAATCCAAACACATATCACATAATTAAATCACTTCGCATAATTAAATCACTTGTAAAATCATTATCTTTTACAGTATCAAAATTGCGACTAACATTGATTGTAAGGGTTTCAGCTCTTTTAATGGGTTCAGTGATATCATCAATACTTATTTAAAAAAATATATAATAATAAATTACTAATATACATTTTTATGTATATTCTATAGGTTCTTTATCCTCTTCAATTGAATTTTATAATGCACTCCCCATTGAATTATTTACTGCATTATCCACTGAATTATCATCTGTATCCTTAGAAAAAACGGAAATAGATCTACGGGTTGAAGGCTTATTCTTGTCTCTTGTTACACCAATGTCATATATTGGATATACTTCCTTCACATTTGGATTTAAATGTGGTGTAATAAAATCTTCATGTATAACATGTACTCTATCTGTACGTAATGCCTTTATATCGCCGGATCTAATATTTCTTACTTTTATTACTACATCACTCACTTCTTCTAACACTCTGAATAGACCATTGTAGGCTGGTTGTAGTTAAGACGGTAACCCTTTTCTTGGCACTTGTCTTACATATATTATGTCTCCTATTTCAATTAATATTATCTTCGTTCTCTTATTTTGCTTTCTTTGTAACAGTCTTAAGCTTCCTCTAAATATAGTTGGCTTCTTGCATAAACTCTATTAGCTTTATTTGCCATTTCCTGTTTATAATCATCAATATTATACCATGTTTTCTCTTCTTTCATAATTTCAAAAGAGAAACAAGGGTCCCTAAGATACATTAAGAAAAATGGACTGTCTCGGAGGCTTCTATGAAATGCCGTGTTATAGGCAAAAATAGCTATAGGGAACATTGTATCCCAAATACTAACATTATCCTGCACTAAAGTGCGTAATATCTTCAATACAGTACCATCTCTCTATTACGCCATTTGTTTGTGGAAGGTATGGAGTGGTTGTTGTATGTTTCATTTGCAACAACTTAGCTACTCCTTTTAATATTTCATTAACAAATTCTTTACTTTGGTCTGCAACCAAGGTCTTAGGTACTCCTTGCTTACATACTGCTTACATACTGACTCAAAAAATAATTGAGCTACTTCCACAACTGTCCGTTTTAATCGGTTCAGCAATCAAATATCTTGTAAGCACATCAATCAATATTAAACAATATTTATATATTTTTTTTATGAATTTACTATGGGCCCAAATAAATTCATGTGTACACATTCAAAAGGCATTAGTATATCCGGATAACTTTTCAGTGGTGCTGGAGCGTCCCCCAGGTCGCTTAAAGCGATTATATAGACATGCTTTGCAATAATTCTCAACACCCTTTTTCATACCGTACCAGTATGAAAACTTTTGACATCTTACTAATGTAACTTACACACCCCCATGCCCTGCAGGTAGCATAGAATGTGCCAGTTTCAAAGCTTGATGTTTATAAGAATTAGGCATTACAATCTGTCTAGTCATTTCACCATAATTATTTTTACTCGATCTATATAAAATATTATTATCCACAATCATTTCTTCTAAATTCAATTTTCCAACTTCCTTTTTGTGCTTACTTAACTCTTTCTTAATTGTGTCGACATCATAACCTTCCTTTAACAATTGTTGCAATTATCCATAATACTCATCTTTATCTTGTAATCTCATAATAATTGTTTCAATAATTCATAATACTCATTTTCATCTTGTAATCTCATAATAATTGTTTCAATAATTCATAATACTCATTTTCATCTTGTAATCACATAATAATTGTTTCAATAATTCATAATACTCATCTTCATCTCGCAATCTCACAATAATTGTTTCAATAATTCATAATACTCATCTTCATCTCGTATTCTCACAATAATTATTCTAGATTCCATTCTAGATACATATTTGCTTTTTCTTCTGTTACTACACATATATTTTCATTTTCCAATAACTCATTAATATCATCATTACCTTCTAGGCTATCCTTGTGATGCCTTAATCTTGAGTAACAGTCAGCTACCTTATTTTCCTTACCGGGGATATATTCCACTTTAATATCATATTCAGCTACTAATAATTGCCATCTAGCAATTTTACTGTTCGCAATAGAGGTATATAATAAGCATACCAAGGGTCGGTGATCAGTGTGAACCAATATAAGAAATCTTAGACATAATGTCCTGTTTATTTTCAGACCATACACAAATGCTAGTGCTTCCTTTTCAATAGTTCTATAATTAATCTCAGCCTTATTTAATTTCCTGCCAAAAAACGTAAGTGGTCTCAGATTATCATATTCATCCCTTTGTCGTAGAACACCATCAATTGCAATATTAGAAGCATCCGTGGTAACATAAAAAAAAAAAATTTTAATCAGGAAAAAAAAAGTGTTATTTGCTCTGACAATACTCTTTTGAGTTTAACAAATGCTTGCTTAGCTTCACTATTCCATTCTATGTATTTATATATATTTTTTTTCTTTCGTCCTGTGACCTTCTGTAAGTTTATTTAAGGGGGTTGCCATCCCAGCATAACCTTGTATGAATTTTCTATAGTTAGTCACCCCCAGAATGACTAATTCTTTTACTGTTTTGGGTGTGGACATCTTATTTACTGCTTCTATTATATTTGGCTGAGGTTTTAATCCCTCTACGGAGATGATATGTCCTAAATATTTTACACTTGTCGTAAAGAAAGTGTATTTCCCTAAATTCACTTTTAATTTTGATTCCTGGAGTATAAGGAATATCCTTTCAAGATTATCTATATTATCCATCAAATCTGTACCTTGAATTATAATGTCATCTAAGTATACATGTGTATATGGCCTGTCAAGCCTATTAATACTTGATTTATTATTCTACAGAACGACATTGGGCTTTCAAACCCATTGGCAAGACATTATGTTCGTATAACCCTTCAGGTGTTACAAAGGCAGTTAAGGCTTTACTGTCTTCTGTAAGAGGAATGTGATGAAAACCTTGCTTTAAATCTAAACATGACAATATTTTTCCCTTACCTAAGTTATGAAGAATATTATTTATGTTAGGTAGAGGGTATGAATCATTCATTACATAAGTATTTAAATTCCTGAAATCTATACAAAGCCTTAATTTTCCATCCTTTTTTATTACTGGTACCAAAGGTGACTGAAAAGACGATCTTGAAGGTCTTATTATTCCATGTTTTTCCATTATTTTAATTTGTTCCTTTACCTTTTCATGGTAACAAACTGAAACAGGGTATGGTTTTCTAGGTTTAGGGGTTGACTCTAGTTTGATAGTATGATAATAAAATGGAATTACACTTGGAGAATCATCATCGTTTGCAAAGACTGATGGATATTTCATAATAAGTCACTTTAGGATCTTGTTTCCATTACTGTTTACAGGAAACATGTCATCTATTGTCTGAAAAAGACATTTTTGTTGTTCCTCCTTAATTTTTTTCTGTTATGGTATTCACATTATAACACTGATCAACTGGCAAATATTCTTTATTACATGGCTGAACAAATTCTAAGGTTCTCCTTGGCTCTCGCTCAATGTTCTCATTAGTCACATTCATATACTGTATAATGAATCTAGATTTTTAATTTTCTCTATCAGATTCTAATTTCTCTATCCTCGGACATAATGTGTGAGATCCAGCATTTCCTACTACTGACTCAAAATAACTATATCATAATCCACTAGACAGGTCTCTAGTACAATAAAACTTATATTTTCTCAAAAATAGTTGTATAATAATCCACTAAACTGGTTTCCAGTTCTATAAAACTTATATTTTCTCCTTCTAATACTGTTGCATCGGCTACAGAACACTTACATTTACTATTCTCTATAATCTCTTTTCGTGGCGTTTTTATTTGCTTTCGGTATATGCAGTGCATGTTCTAATGGTATTTCAACTGTATTTAATTATTTCTTTCAATATAGAGCTTCAGTGGGTTAGTCTGAAATTTCACATCGTACCTTTTCATAAAATGCCAGCCTAATATCAATTGTGAAGTTAATTATCTTTCTTCTTTAATAATTAATTCATTAATATAATTTCTTCCCCCTATTTCTAGTGTTAATCTTGTTTTTCCTGCAGTGTTCATAACATTTCCACTTGTGTTACGGATTGTGGTTAAATCTTGAATTATTTTAATTTCTCCTAATGCTCTCGCTAATTCAGCTCCTATTATAGAGACTCCTGCTCTAGTATCAATTAATGCTAATTGCTCTTTATCAATTTT
>JAXIVD010000249.1:12500-97500 GCA_036785275.1 Cancer borealis | reverse complement strand
ACCGATGTGGACTCAAAGGTCACGTCTCAGCGGACTGTCGAGTAATGCTTAACGAAAGAGGTTATCATAAATGCCTTCTGCTCCCTTCATAATAAACGCGGTCACTCACTTGAGGAATGTCGCCTTTTCCAGCAACAAATGCAGTCTTCTCAATCTTCGGGAAACGATTCGCGCCAGAACCTCGCACCTCCTCGGTAACACTCAAATCCATTCTAAAGACCGCAGGTAGTAAGTCATCTCATAAACGTGTTGTTTTCGCGGATGCACAGACAGTGCCTCTCCTATGTGTCCCTGTTAAATCCTCCGGATTTTTCCAAGGTCTGACTGCTGACGTCAAATTAGCCTCTCACAAATGCCGTGCATTTTTCGATTCTGGTGCCTCAGTCAACATCATTAAAACTCATGTTTTTTAAAAACTCTCTGCCGCCTCAAGGCACAAGTTTCAGAGTTATCCAACAGGCATCACTGTTAGTGGTATCTCTGGAAACGTTGTCATACCTCATAGAAAGGTTCTCCTCAGTGTCTGTTTATCTCAGATTTTTTCTATGTCATGGATGATGTATGTTTTGCAGCTGAAATATTGATAGGATACCATACAATGTCTTACTTCAACATCTCACTTTTCCCTTCTATTCATCAAATCGCTCAGAATGGCACATTCATCTCTGCCTCACCCTTCCCTGAGTCACCGCCACCATCTGATGTCTACGTTCTCATGCACACGCCTTCTCAGGACTCATCTCATGTCCCTCCCTCATCGCTCGAGACACCCTCAGTAATCCCTGATCCTGTCTTATCATCTACGCCAGCCGACTCGCCTAGCGAAGCGCTGCACAGCGACACCGACAATCCCTCTTCTCCTACAACACTGTCTGACGTCCTCTCGAACACCAGACTCAGGAAAGCTGTGTTGACCTCCTCTGTGGTAGTGACACAGACCTACCTCTGTTTGGTGCGCGTCGTCGTCAAAGGTGTGCTCCCCGGGACAGATATCTTATGTTTGCCCGACTCTGCCCGAGTGAATGGTGTCGCTCTCGAATCAGTTCTTTCAACCCTAGACAAGGATAGTTCTTGCTGTATTGCCATTCAGAATCTCACGAATCACCCTATATCCTTTCAATCTGGCGTGACTTTAGGCGAAGTTCTGCCTTATCCTGCCCCTGTCACCCCTGTCACTTCATCTCCCTGTCACACATCCATGTCTTCACCAACTGCCTCAGATTCTCCATTACAGCCTCCTCCTCTTCTTGACCAGCATATTGGTGATGTTGATTTTCCTGAAACAAAAGCAGATTTACTTGCCCTCTTATCGACTTTAAGATCATGTGTCTCTCTTCCGGGTGAACCTCTGGGCAAGACCGATGCTGTGCGTCATTCCATCCACCTCACCCCAGGCTCGACACCCATCTACGTCCCGGCTTATCGCACCCCACACAGCCGCAGGACGTTAATGGACGACGCTGTCAGAAGCATGCTGGACCAGGATATCATAGAGCCAGCGGCATCACCATTCAATGCCCCGCTGTTTCTAGTTCCTAAGTCCAATGGTGAGTGGAGAGTAGTCGTCGATTTCCGTGGTTTAAACGCCGCGACGATACCCGATCGATTCCCTATGCCAGTCTTGTCTGATCTTCTCCAGTCAATAGGTGATTCAAACAGTGTATTTTAAATCCTCGACCTTCAGTCTGGTTTCTTCCAGGTCGAGCTAGAAGAAAGTTCACGGCACTACACTGCTTTATCCACATCATCTGGCCAGTACGCTTTCAAACGTATGGCCATGGGTTTACGTAATAGTCCCTTAACTTTCATGCGTCTCATGAACTCAGTTCTCTCTGGCCTCTTAGGCTCTTCGGTGTTTTGTTACTTAGACGATGTGATAGTCGCATCAAAAGACCTTCCCGAACACCTCGAAACCATCTCAGACGTTCTGTTACGTTTTGCAAAGGCTGGGTTAACTCTTAAACTCAGTAAATGTCAGTTCTTCAAACGTGAAATCAAATTCTTAGGCCACAAAGTTGACAAAGATGGCATCCACACTCTTGACGATAAAATTCATGCGATATCACAGTTTCCTACTCCTAGTTCTGCTGATGACGTTCGTAGTTTCATTGGCCTTGCAGGATTTTATCGGCAATTTATCAAAGATTTCAGTAAAATCGCTCAACCTCTCACATCATTGTTTAAAAAGAATGTAACATTCGCATGGACAGACGAGTGCGAGAAAGCATTCGCTACCCTGAAGCAAGCCTTATGCAACGCTCCTGTCCTCGCATTTCCTAATTTCAATAAGGAGTTTATTCTTTGCACTGACGCATCAAACATCGGTATCGGTTCTGTCCTCATGCAACGAGATGAAAATGGTAAATCACGCGCAGTTGCCTTTGCCAGTCGTCTGCTCAATGCTGCTGAGCGCAACTACAGTGTCACTCACCGCGAAGCTCTCGCAGTCGTTTGGTCTCTTCGTCACTTCAGAGACATCATACTCGGATATAAGATCCACGTTCTAACCGATCATTTTGCTGTCCCAGAGCTATCCAAAGGAACCAGTTTAACCGGAAAATTTGCCCGTTGGCAACTCACTGTTCAAGAGTACAATCCTTCATTCGCGTACATCCCAGGTAAAGCTAATTCTGTCGCTGACGCTCTGTCCCGTCATGTCGCTCCTGTCAGTCTGCTCACAACCTCACAGTCACTCCCCACTCTTGAGGAAGTCAAATCCCTTCAAAAGTCTGATCAATTCTGCAAAACGTCTTATTTATTATCTTGAATCAGGTGATGCCAGTAACCTTCCAAGCTTGCCATTCTCCCCAGATTCCTTTTTGCTTCGAGACGATGTCCTCTATAAATCTAGTTCTGTCATTTCTGAGGACGATTCATTACATCATGCATCTCAGCTTGTCATTCCAGAAGCTCTTGTCCCTATTATCTTGTATCACGTTCATGACTCCCCTCTTGTCGGTCATCCAGGCAAAGATAGAACATTCAAACAGGCTCAAAGATCATATTTCTGGCCTTCCATGAGGAAAGACATCACCCGTCATTGTCTCTTATGCGCTTCATGCGCTGAACAACGTCCCTCTCTCCATCATGAGTCTCCGAATCTCCCATATCCTATCCCTCATGCTCCTTGGGACAGTCTGTCAGTCAATATTTTGAAACTCCCTCTGACGGAGAACGGTTTTCACTATTTGCTCGTCTGTATCGATAGTTTTTCACGCTTCAGCATCTTGGTTCCTCTCAAAGACAAATCCGCACGTTCAGTTGCACGAGCACTGATAGATGAAGTCATATGCCGGTAAGCATCTCCTAAAATACTTCTATCAGATAATGGCACCGAATTCAACAATGCCATCCTCAAAGCTGTTTGCAAGTCATTTCAAATTAAAAAGTGCAACATTGTTCCATACTCCCCTCAAGCGAACGGAAAAGTCGAGAGAGCAAACCGTCGAATTCTCGACATCTTACGCTTCATTGCCAATTCAAGCTCTTCATGGGATGATCACATTCCCCTAGTCGCATGCTCTCTTAACGCTGCGATTCACTCATCGATCAACGAGTCTCCACATTTCATTTTATATGGCACTGACAAAAGACTCCCATATGAGTTTCTCTCCTCTGACCCTCGTCCTCTATACAACGTTGACGATTATGTTCAGAATCGCGTTTCAGCTTTCCAGCGCATTCATATGTCCGTCCGTGACAGATTCACCGCCTCTCAGGAATCTATGCTGCATAAACAGCATCAGCGCGCTATACCGCACGACATCGAGGTTGGTGACATCGTGTTCACCAAAGTCCAAGACCGCCACTCAAAACTCGACCCCCGATTCAGCGGACCTCACCGCGTAATCGAAAAGATGGCCGGTCACAAGTTCAAACTCAGAAACCTAAGTTCAGGCAGTGAAAACTATGTTCATAGAGACCATCTCAAACGGGTTGATCGTGGTTTCGATTTCGAACCTACCTCTCCACTATCAGAAAATGCTCCTGACATTGTTGAAAGTCAGCTACCTTCACCCCCCATCTCATCCTCACCAAAATATCAGCTCCGGTCTCGTCCAGTCTACTAGCCATTTCTTTCATCTTTCCTTTCATTCCTGTCCAACTGTATAAATTATGTATATATATATATATATATATATATATATATATATATATATATATATATATATATATATATATATATATATATATATATATATATATATATATGTGTGTGTATCTATGTAAAGGCTACATCCTGATCTTGTTCATGTCTCATGTATTTTTTATCATGTATTATGTCTTAGTCTTATTGTGTATTCGTATTGTGTATTCTGTATTGTATTCAATGTATTTCATCGTCCCCCCTCTCTGATTGTATTCTTTAGCTCGACATACGAGGACGTATGCTTCCAAGGGGGAAGTATTTGTATCATATCTGTATCTGTATATCATTGTTAATTAGTTTTGAGTTATTCATTGTTTCTAGCCAAGAGAGAGAGAGAGAGAGAGAGAGAGAGAGAGAGAGAGAGAGAGAGAGAGAGAGAGAGAGAGAGAGAGAGAGAGATGAGAGGGTGTGTGAGAGGGTAAGGGAATTTTCCTAGAATTCACATCGCAGCCAAGGCGTCGAGTCAGAGGCCACACGTGCCGCTTCCAATCAGGAACGCTCTGGGAGTTTGACGTCATCACAGGTCAACTCAGGCCAATCATAGTCGCGCATTTTACCGCGCAACCCCTTGGCTCTACCCACTCTTACTCCCAGTCGCCCGCCAGCACCACTTCTCACCCTCATTCTCAGCTTGGCGACGACATCAACAAGTCGCTCTTCTCAGCTCGCTGCCATCAACAAGTCGTTTCGTCATCTCTCTCAAGGCAGGCAAAGGTCATAGTCACTGTATATTTCTATATCTACATCAAGTATGTTGTTCAATATATCATCTATAGAAGCCGTGTGTGTTTCAAACAAGACCTCCAGTATCATCCACGCTACCTCTACTCTTCCAAGCCACGTGGTACCAGGCCGGTACCAGAACACATCCTATTATAATACAACTGGTGGCTACGGGTGGCAAAACATCAAATCCGATACATTTGTACTACATAGCGAGATGTTGGCTTCTACCTTAGGTAGAGCCAAGGGTGGAAGCGGTGCAGAATATACGGAGAAACCATGATATCTATTTCGAATAAATCTGAAGAAATTAAGATGTTTGAGATCATTTCAGTGCTTATAATTTTAAATATGTATATAATATATATCGCTTTTAATATAAAAGAAAACTAAAAACAAGCATTAAGATTGAAATATATTAGGAAAATTGTGGCAACACCAACCAAGACATTTCTCCTTAAAATCGTGTTCGTGAAAACAAGGCAAGACGTTCGAAGTTTGGCGACTCATATAAACGCCTTAACTTCTAAAATGATTGTCATTGAAAATCTTTCCGTTTTCTATAATTTTAATTAACAAATAATCTTCCCTTGCACCTTTTGTCATATAATAACATCATTCTATCTTCTTGCTTTGACACGTACATAATCAAGCACATAAGTAATTCTTCTAATTTCTTTCCTTGCTCCTTCTTTTGTATAGTAACATCATACTTCCTCCTTGCTTTAATACAAACATAATCAAGCACATAAGTAGTTCTTCTAGGAGCTTATAGAAATATTCATAATCATGGAGCAACACATAATAAAAATAATCACGGAGCAATACATTTTAAAGTAAACACGGAGCAATACATTTTAAAGTAAACACGGAGTAATACATTTAAAGTAATCATGGAGCAACACATTTTAAATCACAAATCCTACATAAAATAAAATCCTAACACTAACATCCTACGGCTGCTTTAAGACTGCATTAGAAGAGAGCTTCCACTTACCCCAATATCCCAGCCCCATTGGGAGCTGAGTTGGGTGAACCTCCTCCTAGTAAGTCAGGGTGAATCTGCTTTCTAATACAGCCTTTCTTATTTTCAAAATCTTGACAGTTACCTATTCTCTCTAGTCACAGCGTCTGTGAGTTCCTTACTTTCAAAACTTAAGGCTATGTCTCTATATAATTTCACAAAGTTATGTCTCTTTTCCTTTTAATAAATTTTAGTTCTACAACGGCTGGCACCCAACGAATTTTCCCGTGTGCGTTCTTCCAACCGTTCGTCAAAGGCACTTGAACTTTCTCTTTCTCCCCTCCATCTGGTTTTATGGTCAAGGGGTCTCCCTGGCACCCTCTGTCCCACTCTGTTTATCCACTGTACAACACATCTCTGTGTGTCGACTCACGACAACCCGGGACAGTCTTTTGAAATTCACACAATGAGTAGCTCAATTAGAAAACCAAATAGATGACGTGAGTCAGTATGAAAGGAGGGACACCATGACAATTAGTGACTTCTCCCTTCCTCAGTAAACTAACAGTGAAAGTGCAGCTAAAATGGTGGTGAATATTATTAAAAAGTCTTTCCCTTTAAAAGCTAGGGAAGGAAACATATCACTAATTTTCTATATAGGCTTCTAGGACGTACATATGTGAGGTGGAATCCTTTAACCAAGTTTCTGATAATGCAATAATGTGAGGTTGATTACTGAAGCATTTAACGATAGAGGATAAACTATCAAAATTTTCTGAAGGGATCTAACATTGAGGTGGAATATGTTGAGGGAGAGTTGTGACGTGGTACTAATGTGTGAATTGTTTTCCTCAATACTGTAATAATTGGAAAGAGAGTCAAGGTCAACATGACCATTTACTGCTCTAATAATCTTAGTGCCAATATTATCTGCATCTGTAAAGTTGTCACTAATAACATCATCATACAGTGATTCATACAGATTTTCCATCGATAGTCATAAAACATTGAGAAAGAAAGTATAATATAAGAGGTAATTAAAGAATAAAAATATGTATAGGTGGGTATAGGTAGGTAGGTATAGGTGGGTTAAGAGCATACAACATATCCTACACATGCCAGAAACAACACTAGACCATTACAAGTGTAATGGTTCTGATTATAATAAGAACAGTGGTAGGAGACATAGAGGAGAAATAATCTGAAACAATGGTGTAGTAGTGGAGAAAAGGAAGTGATAATTGTGAATAGTGACAACAGTTAGGTCTCATTGTGATGCAGGGACTCATATGATTTCATCTTTTTTTAGGCGGCTGTAAAGTTTGACTATCATTGGCTTCTTTTAGTACTGTTTTAATTTACTACCAAATCTATGAGTTAAAGTTGATGTCATTACGGAATTTTTTTTCAATGTTTCCTGGCATTCTTAAAAAAATCTTTCCCTTTAAAAGGTATGGAAGGAAATATATCACTAATTTTCTATTACCACTCCTGTAGAGTTCACACATACATTACATAGCATAATATCTCAGGATCTTTTTAGAAAAAATAACATCGTGATACTTGGGTATTTCAACATCAATCTCCTAGAGCATTCTTCCCATCTCCTTTCTAACCACTTTTTAAATTCTATGCAAACATTAAGTTACTTCCCGCACATATCTCGTCTTACTAGATATCCTGATAATCATAATTTTCGTCAATCCTCACTCCTCGACCACATTTGGACAAACTTCACTCCACTATCTACCTCGAGAATCATCCATTACCAATTATCTGAGACCTCCACACTTGCCTACATATTGCATTAATGTCTCATCCTTGAACTAAGCATAAAATAGTCTACAGGACCTTTAACAAATTTCAACATAACTTATTTATCACTAATTTATCTGTAATTAACTGGAATGCTTTTCTTTAATTTTGATGACAAATGTAAACTTCAACAATTATATGGAAACACTTAATAAGCTATATTATTATTATTATTATTATTATTATTATTATTATTATTATTATTATCATTATTATTATTATTATTATTATTATTATTATTATTATTATCTGAACTTTGTATTCACTTTTGCCTGAAAAGCTTATGCTTATACAAGGGCTGGCCTAAATTAATGCAAACATAAAACACAATAATAACTCTAAGCTATATTAACATATTTACTCAGCTTTAAGCACTTTCCACTCAATTATACATTTCCAAAATTTTAATTTACACTAACATTTAGTATCCCTTTCTTCCATAATATCAAATGATATCTTCTCTTAGAACCAAGGCACTCGATCACGAATACAGGAAGAGGGTGAGGGGAAGCGGGGGTGGACCACCACCAACTCCACACAAGTACAGCCAAGACCAAAAAGGAAGCTGGAGTGCTATGAGGTCCAGCAGGCTAATGAAGAAGCCCACCATGGAGAGGTCCTTAGCCTGGTTGTGTCAATGAGACAGTTGTTAACTTTTGTTTTTGGAAGGTGTCACAGATCTGACAATTGAAAATAATATTGGAAAATCTTATCTTTTATTTTTCTTAACTTGTTGGTTGAAATAATGGTTGATTTTATTTTAAAGAATAAAAAAAAAAATTAATAAACATGTTTTCTAAGGAAATATACATATTTTAAAATAAAACTTCCTGTGTGTGACTAGTACCTTCTTTTCTTGCAGATTCTAAGTAAAATACAATTGTACTCAAAATTTAAACTTATAAAAATACAATGTTCTGTAGCATGGACCTCAAATAATATGATTTACTCTGCTACAGTCTTCTCCCTTCAACTCAATACGCTAGGTTTGTCACACAATCCTTCGAGAAGCGAAACCTCTCAATGAACTCTTCATCGGTGCACTCATCAAAGGGATCTATCCTCTGCCGGAAGATACATCGCCTGCATCTAGGATGTTGAGGCTGAAGGACTGCACCCACGTCAATAACGTTGAGAACTCGATCTATTACTGCAACGTTGTCCATGCTGCAGAAAACACATTTTAATTAGAGCAATCAATATCTACAATAACATGAGTTCAGGGCTCGCGCTGGTGCTCGCCATTTTCGCCATATACGATAAAATAAAGACAATAGCGATAATTATATCGCATCGGCGAATGTTCTTGGTGACCGTATATTGTATTCTGTATTCTGTCGGTGTACGCGAATCTAAACAATCCGCGCACATAGACAGAATCCACTTACCTTAAGGACAGCATGTCATGCAAAGTACAGCACATATATATATATATATATATATATATATATATATATATATATATATATATATATATATATATATATATATATATATATATATATATATATATATATATATATATATATATATATATATATATATATATATATATATATATATATATATATTATTTGGGTAGAAAGTTGGCTAATAGTTTTACATGCCCTGTATGACTGTAAAGTGCTATAGACCTATCAATAGGTGAGTATATGACATTAATCTATTTTATTTTGGTGATAGCCTTCAGTCAGAACATGTAAAATGTATCTTCTCTTTATATGGACTGGCAACAAGTGTTATTTTTTACAAAATGCTTACAGATATGGCATCCCTACCATGTAGTCATCCCCTATTCTTACAGCTGCCGTACCTGTAACCTAACCTCATTAACCGTCAGTCTCCTCACACATTAAAAAAGAAAACCTTCACTTACCCAACCTAGTCTACTTTTATGAAAGGTTTTTCAAAGCAAACAACAGGCTTCCATAGTTTTAGGGGATATTTAAAGAAAACATTGGGACCATTATTTTTCAGAATTAGTTAACAAAGTTTTAAACATTTCCCTACATATATATGCACTGATATTTTCACTATAATTTCCTTTTCCCACATTGTTTAATTTGATTGGCAACAATTATTTGTTTTCTGTTAACCTAACTTCAATAATCTAACCTCATTAACCGTCAGTCCCCTCACACAGAAAGACAACCTTCACTTACCCAACCTAACCTACTTTTACGAAAGGTGTTTTTAAGCAAACAACAAGTTTACATAGTTTTGGGGGATGTTCAATGATAACAATGGGGCCATTATTTTTCAGAATTAGTTAACAAAGTTTTAAACATTTCCCTGCTTATATATGCACTGATATTTTCACTATGCTTTCCTTTTCCCACATTGTTTAATTTGATTGGCAACAATTGATTGTTTTCTGTTAACCTAACTTCAATAACCTAACCTCATTAACCAACCGTCAATCCTCTCACACAGAAAGACAACCTTCACTTACCCAACCTAACCTACTTTTATGAAAGGTGTTTCTAAGCAAACAACAAGTTTACATAATTTTGGGGGGATGTTCAATGAAAACAATGGGACTATTATTCCTCCGAATTAGTTAACAAAGTTTTAAACATTGTAGTGATGTGTAATTATTAATAATGTATATAAGTGTAACATGTGCATCCTTGGCTGGAAGACAATGGGGAGATGGCGGGTCCCGCATTTTTAGGCCTATATTAGCATCTGTCCGAGGAGGGCAGGAGGTTAGAGCCAGGATGCCATGTAGTGAATAAGTATAGATTAAGTTGTATTGTGTTAGTAAGGGTTTGTTGGGGACATTAGTCATTATGTAGGTTAAGTTATATCATAGACTACACTATACTTGACTGGACACTCGCGACAATCGCTGACAGACGATTTACATTTCGGTCCTATAGATTCCGCTGCTATGAGTGATGACATATAATACTTCATATATCAGTTCATATTCTACTTAGGGCATTGTATTTCATGTCTTTACAATCAGTAATGATTGCTGAACCGTGGCTGAACCTAAAAAATTATTTTACAACTTTTGCAAATAGGAAATTAACATAAAGATTACAAGTTTGAGTGAAAAATCGTGTGGGAGTTGTGTATAAAGCATATTGTTTATAGGAAAAATTTCTGGCAAATTCGCAATAATTTCAGAAATAATACATCACATATTGTGAAATCACCATTCCTAAATATGATTTGATTATCATTAAATGTCATATTGTCGTTATATCGGCTTGGGAATGAATTTTTCACAACAATTCGTGGCGCGTAGCTGAACGTGTGACGGCGAGACGTCCGTTCTGAGAAACTATCATTTATTCAGTATATATGCAACAAAAAAACATTGCACTTTTTTTTCAATGACGTTTTATGAATATGAGAAAAATAGGATAGACGACAATACAAGAAAACATCCAAATATAAATTTTAATTCGATGCAAATATAGCATTTACTTCTCGCATGACATGATCAAGAGGTCAAAAGAAGAAGAAGAAGAAGACCAAAACAAACTTTTACACAAAGGCCAATAACATAAATAGTTCAATTCATTGGTCCCATGACGCTATTATAAGTCTCATGGAAAATGTTCATGAGAAGAAGAAGAGAAGTGCTTCCTCCATAACGGCTTGCGTTGTTGTTATGAACAGCTGATTCCACAGTTAGTGTGACCAGACTGGTAGTCGTATCGCTGTAAATCCAGGTAAAACGGAAACCAGGCTAGCGTTAGCACCCTTAACTCTCTACATCAGCTTCTATTGTATACTCTGAATCATGCTTGAAATAAGATTTGAAACTATTTCCAAATATTTTCTTTGTTTTCTACGTTTTCACTGAGCATGGCAGGATAAAAGGAAAAGTACGTACGCCGGGAAAGTGATGTATGGTGATAAGATCATTGGAAAGAACATTGCTAGATAGAAGAGGAGGAGGAGGCAATGAAACCAACAAGCTGACTAGAGACCATCACCAATAAGGAATTACAATGGAGTTATTTTACACAGTCTCTAAGAAACGCTCTCTCGATGACACTCAGCAAACATCGTAAGTTGATTAGGAATGTTAAATTTTTCTTCTTGATGTTATTTATGGGTATATGAAAGTATGAGTGAAGTATGAGTATGAGTGAATTGATTACGAGTGACTTAGGGTGTTGTTTTCAAGTTTTGGTTATATTTTACAATTACTCTCAACACTAAGGTGTTGTGTATCCTGCCATGCTCAGTGAAAACGTAGAAAACAAACAGAATATTTGGAAATAGTTTCAAATCTTATTTCAAGCATGAATGTATATTAGTATGGACTACATTGGCTATGTATGTATGCGTTTTCAGTTTAAAATTTCAATATTCCTGGAAATTATTGCAAATATGATGTTTTTATTGGTGTCTTAGGATTTAATAATTATCGCCCACCGATGACGTATGTTGACTATTTTGTTTTTGTTGCTCATAAACATATTCTTCATATCACTCTGAGTTGTTTGCTTTTTGTTTGAGGTTTCTATGATGATTTTAAGTATTTTATTCAAATAAAACAAACAAAAAATCGCCTCAGGACACATTTACGAAAGACCCGATTTCGAGTGCACAGTCACGTATGGTGTATTCTATGGTATTGCATATTAATATAAACTACATGGGCTATGCATGTAAGTGTTTTCAGATTGAAATTCCAATATTCCTGGAAATTATTGCAAATTTGGTGTTTTTATTGGTGTCAGGATTTAATAATTATCGCCCACCTATGACGTATGTTGACTAATTTGTTTTTGTTGCTCATAAACATATTCTTTACATCACTCTGAGGTGTTTGCTTTTTGTTTGAGGTTTCTATGATGATTTTAAGTATTTTATTTAAATAAAACACAAAAAATCGCCTCAGAACACATTTGCGAAAGATCCGATTTCGAGTGCACAGTCACGTATGGTGTATTCTATGGTATTGCATATTAATATAGACTACATGGGCTATGCATGTAAGTGTTTTTAGATTGAAAGTCCAATATTCCTGGAAATTATTGCAAATTTTGTGTTTTTCTTAGTTTCTTAGGATTTAATAATTGTCGCCCACTGATGACGTACGTTGACTAATTTGTTTTTGTTGCTCATAAACATATTCTCTACATCACTCTGAAGTGTTTGCTTTTTATTTGAGGTTCCTATCTTATTTCTAAGTATTTTATTTGATTTTTCTATAAATCTGCCGTAGGGCCTGTTTGCAAAAGGTCAGATTTCGAGTGTCCAGTCAAGTATGGTGTAGTCTATGGTTATATATATATATATATATATATATATATATATATATATATATATATATATATATATATATATATATATATATATATATATATATATATATATAGTAAGTGATAAGTGATATATGTATACATAATTGATTGGGAGGGGAAATGTTGGGTAGAGATGTGAGATGTAGTCCGCGGAGGCGCGGAAGGATACATTTGTGTCAGGGCATACTAGGTCACAAAGGGGAGGAGTTGTATATATAGGGGGACGAGCGGGTTCACGAGTCTCTTGGCCAGAGGTGGAAGCGGTGTGGTTGGCGAGGACCGAGGTCCGGAGACGTGGTGGGAGGCCCGCGTGGTGAGACAAAGGTACGTGTTCTGGTTAGAGATAGGAGTGTTTGGTACACAGTGGTTGGAGTAGGATTGGTTTGGAGATTGTAGGAAGTGTATATTGGTTGGTGTTTGGTTTGACTGGTATCAGAGGGCAAGAGGAGTCCACGTGGTACAAATATTGTTTGGTAATTCATCCCAGCTGTGAATATTACTGTGACGGACACATATTTTGTAAATAATTAAGTATTCGGGGATTTCTGTAATATAATAAATGTAAATATAAGTTGTCACTGGCTCTTAGATACCCCTAGATATATCTATTAAGTTAAAGTCGTGACAATTTAATGGGGGCCTGACAGGGATTCTTGTGATTATCATTCGCTTGGGAATATTTAATAAATTAACTGTCTTTTGTGTACGTGCACTCGTAGAATTTATAGCAGATTGTGCAGTGCATGAGGGTGAAATACAGTGAAGTGTAATACAGTTATTTTTGTGGTACAGTAGTGCAGGCTGGTGTGTGTGTGTGTGTGTGTGTGTGTGTGTGTGTGTGTGTGTGTGTGTGTGTGTGTGTGTGTGTGTGTGTGTTGAGACGGTTGTGTTGGGAGTTACAGGAACAGCCAAGGGAGATATAGGCTATTTTAGAGTAGCTTTGAGAGAGCTGTTAAGTGTGGAAAGTATTGCACGTGGTAAAGAGTGGTAGTGTGGAGGCTGTGGCAGGAACCACTGACCACGTGGTGCTTTGGGGTTGTGAGGGATTAATATTTTAGCAGCACATCAACCATAGGAGTTTGAGGACAGCAACAAGTAGGTAACATGGCTTATTTTAATATAAATGTTTTTACCGAGGATCCTGAGGAGGGACTTAAGGCGTCTGGAAGTTTTAGAAAGACCACGTGGAGCACTATTGCTGATCACTATAGTGTTGATGTGAGACGGGGCGCCACAAAACAGGAGATAAAGGAGGCAGTGCTTAATCATCTGCGAGCCATGGAGGTAGAGGTTGATGACCAGGAACAGGAATTAATAGTGGGAGCTGATTTGGAGTTAAAGAGGCTTCAGATAGAGCTGCGCTTCCGTGAGGCAGAAGCGGAAAAGAATAGAGAAAGAGAGAGAGAGAGAGAGAGAGAGAGAGAGAGAGAGAGAGAGAGAGAGAGAGAGAGAGAGAGAGAGAGAGAGAGAGAGAGAGAGAGAGAGAGAGAGAGAGAGAGCAAATAGAAGCTGCGGTGCGCAGGGAGGAAAGGGAGCACGAATTAGAGATGGCTCGGCTGAGATTAAATGGGAACAATGGAGGGCAGGCAGAGGACAATAATTTCATGTACAGGGCAAAATCACTAATTCCCAAGTTTTGTGAGGAAGAACTGGATGATTTCTTCGGTGCCTTCGAAGAAGTGGCGGGAGCTATGGGATGGCAAAAGGACAAGTGGCCACTTTTAGTTCAGTCGGCGCTCACAGGGAAAACACTATCTGTAGCTCTAGCCTTAGATGGAGGAAATAAGGATTACGAGACAATGAAGACAGAGATATTCAAAGCTTACCAGATTACACCGGAGTTTTACCGAATTAAATTTAGAGATGCTAAAAAGGGTCCTAGTCAGAATTTTTTTGAATTTAGTCACTCGCTAACGAAGGAGTTAAATAAATGGTGGAGAGCATTAGGAGTGAATAGTTTAGAGGGGGTTAGGGATGTCATTTTGCTGGAGCAATTTATGCAAGGTGTTAGTCCTAATGTAAAAATGTATCTCTGTGAGAAGCGAGTGACAACAGTAAGTGAAGCCGCGAGCATGGCGGAGGATTTTGCTTTAGTAGCCAGGACGGGCGGGAAGGAAGACTCTGATAGGCAGTGGCGGGTTAGTGTTCAGCAAAAACCGCCAGCAAGTGGAGTGTTAAAGGGTCTTCTGTGCTATGCGTGTAATGGTCAGGGCCACATAGCTGCAGACTGCCCTTTGCGTGCTCCTAGTAAGTTAAGTAATGGCGTTGGAAAAATGCGCCTTAGTTGTTATAGATGTGGACAAGCAGGACATTACTCATACGATTGCAAACAGAAATATCCACGCCGAACTACAGATAACTGGCGTGGGGGAGCTACTGCCATGTGTGTGGGATTGAAGAGTGAAGATTCGGTGGCAGAGGTAATAGAAGAGGAAGGGCGCACGTGGAACCCATATACACTTACGGGATATATTTCAACCAAAAATGGGTCGAGCAAGACACCAGTAAAAGTACTGCGAAACACGGGTGCGACACACACCCTGTTGCGGGCGTGTGCAGTGCCTGAGCTAAGGCGTCAGCATACGGGTGAGACTCTCGTGGTGAAGGGTGTGGGTGGTGTGATAGAGACTCCGGTAGTTCACATCAAACTACAGGTGCTTGGGAAAAGCCGTCACGTGTCGGTGGGCCTCGTGGAGGAACTACCAGCTAGTGGGGTGGATGTCCTGCTGGGGAATGACGTGGGAGGAGGACTGTTGGGGTCACCGTTTCGGGCGGAGGAAGATGAGAACACGTGTGGTATGGAGAACGGGGATATAGTGTACCCAGCATGTTGTAGCGAGTGGGAAAACACACTTCATACAGAAGAACGGGTAGGGGCTGAGGCTGCAGTGGTGAATCGACCCATGTCCAAGCAAGACACGGATGGGGGTGTGACTAACGATGCTATTGAGAGCATCCGGTATCTTTTCTTAGAATTCCCACAGAGAACAGACCATTAGGAAGGAGTGAGCAGCCATGATCGAGTCCAAGTGGAGGAACAGGAGCTGGGGACGTGTGGCGACCAGAAGGATGGTGACGCGGGAGCAGCTGCCATGGACGAGGACTCATCAGCTAGAGGGGACGCCCGTGAGCAGGATGTGGGCGCGCGCGTGATGATAGGGCAAACAGAGGAGCTGCCTGTGACACGAGGCGAGATGATTAGGGCACAGCGCCAGGATCCTGATTTGAGGGTTCTGTACCAGAAGGCGCTGACGAGGGAAGAGGCGAAGGGCGAGGCATCATGCTTCTACGTAGACCAAGGCCTGCTTAAAAGAAAATGGAGGAGTCCTGAAGCCCCATCGGAACCGTACGAAGATCACCACCAGGTCGTCATCCCACGGCAGTACCGGAGGGAGGTGGTCAGAACAGCACATGAGGACGTCATGGCACACCTAGACGCCAGGAAAACGGGTGACAGTATTCGGTCATATTTTTTTTGGCCTGGTATGATGGCCGATATTGTAAGCTTTTGTAAGGTTTGTATGAAATGCCAGTTAGGTAGTAGTATTGCTCCGAAGAAAGCCCCTCTTTGTCCAATACCAATAGTAGAGGTGCTTTTTTCAAGAGTAGTTATTGACGTGGTGGGGCCTTTGCTACGCACAAAATCAGGTAATGTGTATTTATTGACACTCATGTGCAGCGCTACTAGGTATCCTGATGCTATACCAGTATCTAGTAGTAAGTTCCGAAAGTTGATTCCAAGGCTAATGGGTGTATTCAGCAAGTTTGTGGTGCCTAAGGAAGTTCAGTCAGACAGAGGCAGTAATTTCATGGGGGAGCTCTTCAAGCAAACATTTCGCAAGTTAGGTGTGAAGCATATCACTTCTTTTGCTTACCACCCACAGAGTCAAGGATGCCTCGAAAGATTTCACAAGACTTTAAAAAGCACTCTAACAAAGTTTTGCCTAGAGTATAATAAGGATTGGGATGAGGGGATACAAGTGGTTCTCTATGCAATTCGCTGTGCGAGTCAAGAAAGCCTTGGTTACTCCCCGTTTGAATTAATGTTCGGCAGAAAGGCCAGGGAAAATTTAAGGATTCTATTTGAAAGCTGGGAGGGAGAGGCAGAACCTGAGAAACTTGCTAAATACATCATCAGACTCAGGGATAGAATGGCATGTGCCCAACGGTTAGCAAAGGAAAATATGGAAACAGCACAGGGGAAAATGAAGAAGTATTTCGATAGGAAGGCAGTGGAAAGACATTTTCTGCCAGGGAAACTTGTTCTACTATTCAACCCTGTTAGAGGTCGCCCGTTGCATGCTAGGTATCAGGGACGTTTTGTTATTGTCGAAAAGTCTAGGGCAAATAACTATGTAATATCCACCCCCGGCAGGAGAAAGCAGACTAGGTTGGTACATGTAAACCTCATCAAGAAATATGAAGGAAACGTGGCAGAAGTGGCAGCCATCGAAGCTGACGATGAGGATGTACCTAACCAGACTGAGAGTCAAAGAGAGGAATTTTCGCTCACTAGGGCGGACGGCCGACTCACCAACTCAGTGACGCTGCGTGATATCGGGCAAAAGCTGTCTCACATGGAGGAGAGTCAGCAGAAAGAGTTGGTGGAGTTATTGCGCAAGTTTCCGAGTGTCATGACTGACACTCCTACCCAGATCTATGCCATCCAGTACGACGTTATCTTGACGGAGGGAGCGCACCCTGTACGACAGCATCCTTATCGCCTGTTGCCTGAGAAAAGGGAGCTGATGAGGAAGGAGGTGGAGTACCTGCTGCAGAACGGCTTGGCGACCACGAGCCGTAGCCCATGGGTGGCGCCAAGTCTGTTGGTGCCAAAAGGAGACGGTACAGTAAAGCTCTGTACCGACTACAGAAGGCTCAACCAACTCACGGTCGCAGACTCCTACCCGATGCCTAGGATTGACGACATGATTGACGCGGTGAGCGGAGCACGGTTCCTGACCAAAGTGGACTTGTTAAAAGGGTTTTACCAAGTTCCCTTGACTAAGAAAGCCATGGAGGCATCCGCCTTCGTGACGCCTGACAGCCTGTACGAGTATAAGGTCATGCCCTTTGGAATGAGGAACAGCGGAAGCACTTTCCAACAATTAGCCAATTGGTTGGTTAATGACCTGAAGGACGTAAGGGCGTACGTTGACGACATCCTGGTGTCTTCAAGTACGTGGCCGGAGCACATGGAGAGCCTGACAAGACTTCTGGAGAGATTGTCACAGGCCAATCTCACGGTCAACCTGAAGAAGTGTGAGTTTGCTCTGCCCACCCTGTCATACCTGGGTCATCGCGTCGGAAGTGGTGGAGTCGAGCCCCTGCAGGCAAAGGTACAAGACGTGGTCAAATTCGACGCACCAACTTCGAGAACGGGTCTGCGGCGTTTCCTCGGGATGGTTGAGTTCTACAGGAAATTCTACCGGAACTTTGCGCAAGTGGCCGCTCCCTTAACGGACATGTTGAGTGAGAAGCGAAAATGTTTGTGGTCAGAGGCTTGTCAAAAAGCTTTCGATAGTCTGAAGGCAATCCTCACGGCAGCTTCGGTGCTCCACGCGCCAGTGTTTGAAAAGGAGTTTGTATCAATAGTGGATACGAGTGATGCAGTGATTGGTGGTGTAATGTGCCAAGAAGTGAACGACATGCCCATGCCTGTGGCTTACATGTCGAAGAAACTAGAGCCTCACCAGAGAAAATATAGTGTGATTGAAAATAAGGCTCTAGCAGTGATATCAAGCATTGAAAAGTTTGAAGTTTATTTACATGGGCGTGTAGTGGTTTATAGTGATCACAACCCTTTAACATTTATTGAAACCATGAAAAGTAAAAACATGAGAATAGCGAGATGGGCGGTGATGTTACAGGACAGAAACATTGAAATCCGACATGTACCGGGTCGCTTGAACGTGGTAGCTGACGCATTGTCGAAACCGAATTGATAGGATGTCATAAGGAAAAAGGTGAAATTCATGCTTCACGTGAATTTTCCCTGTTTCGCTTTTTGGTGGGGGGATATTGTAGTGATGTGTAATTATAAATATTGTATATAACATGTGCATCCTTAGCTGGAAGACAATGGGGAGATGGCGGGTCCCGCATTTTTAGGCCTATATTAGCATCTGTCCGAGGCGGGCAGGAGGTTGAAGCCAGGATGCCATGTAGTGAATAAGTATACATTAAGTTGTATTGTGTTAGTAAGGGTTTGTTGGGGACATTAGTCATTATGTAGGTTAAGTTATATATATAGTAAGTGATAAGTGATATATGTATACATAATTGATTGGGAGGGGAAATGTTGGGTAGAGATGTGAGATGTAGTCCGCGGAGACGCGGAAGGATACATTTGTGTCAGGGCATACTAGGTCACAAATGGGAGGAGTTGTATATATAGGGGGACGAGCGGGGTCACGAGTCTCTTGGCCAGAGGCAGAAGCGGTGTGGTTGGCGAGGACCGAAGTCCGGAGAAGTGGTGGGAGGCCCACGTGGTGAGACAAAGATACGTGTTCTGGTTGGAGATAGGAGTGTTTGGTACACAGTGGTTGGAGTAGGATTGGTTTGGAGATTGTAGGAAGTGTATATTGGTTGGTGTTTGGTTTGACTGGTATCAGAGCGCAAGAGGAGTCCACGTGGTACAAATATTGTTTGGTAATTCATCCCAGCTGTGAATATTACTGTGACGGACACACATTTTGTAAATAATTAAGTACTCGGGGGTTTCTGTAATATAATAAATGTAAATATAAGTTGTCACTGGCTCTTAGATATCCCTAGACATATCTATTAAGTTAGAGTCGTGACAACATTTCCGTGCTTATATATGCGGTGATGGATTTTGTTAGTCGCCATTGTCCACGCCGTGGTTTGTGTATACAGTGACACGTGAGAAACACCTTCAAGTTCTTTCAACGAGTGCCGAGCGCCGGCTATCTTGAGTAGACGTCGTAAACAAGCTCTCTGTTTATCACCCGCTACCGCTTCTAGTGCCCCCAGAAATCCTTGGAGTGACGTTCACTCCTGGATGCCAAAAGATCGGGCATTCCATTAACACCTGTAGGTCGTCAGTGCGGTGTTCCCGATGTAGTGGTCCCCACCCTTACAAGCAGAACAACATAACCACCTGCACTAGACCTTACCACTGCTTCCAGTGTGGGGGAGCACATGGTCCCCGGTCTGCATACTGCCCCTACAATCGCCACGCCCAGCAAGTATATGCAGACATGGCACGTGATAAGAATTTCGTTGCTCATTATTGCAACGTTTTCGTGTTCTGTTAATCAACTTATACTTTGGTCACGGGGTTACAGAACACTAACTTCTAAAATGTTTGTCATTAAATATCTTTCCGTTTTCTATAAATTTAATTAACAAATAATCTTCCCTTGCACCTTTTGTCATATAATAACATCATCCTATCTTCTTGCTTTGACACATACATAATAAAGCACATAAGTAGCTCTTCTAATTTCTTTCCTTGCTCCTTCTATCATATAATAACATCATCCTATCTTCTTGCTTTGATACATACATAATCAAACACATAAGTAATTCTTCTAGGAGCTTATAAAAATATTCATAATCATGGAGCCACACATAATAAAAATAATCACGGAGTAATACATTTTAAAGTAAACATGGAGCAATACATTTTAAAGTAAACACGGAGCAATACATTTTAAAGTAATCACGGAGCATTACATAATAAAACACAATCCTACATAAAATCAAATCCTAACACTAACATCCTACGGCTGCTTTTAAGACTGCATTAGAAGAGAGCTTCCACTTACCCCAATATCCCAGCCCCATTGGGAGCTGAGTTGGGTGAACCTCCTCCTAGTAAGTCAGGGTGAATCTGCCTTCTAATACAGCCTTTCTTATTTTCAAAATCTTGGCAGTTACCTATTTTCTCCAGTCACAGCGACTGTGAGTTCCTAACTTTCAAAATGTAAGGCTATGTCTCTTAAGCAATTTTCATAAAGTTCTGTCTCTTTCGATTCCATAAAGTTTAGTTCTACAACCTCTGGCACTCAACCGACTTTTTTTCCGTGTGCCTTTCCTCACCGTTCGTCAAAGACACTTGAAACTTTCTCTTTCTCCCCTCCATGCCCAACATCTTGTTTATGGCTAAAGGGTCCCCCTGGCACCCTCTGTCCTTCTCTGTTTATCTCTGTTTATCCACTGTACAACACAACTTTGTGTGTCGACTCACAACAAGAAGCCACTCTACGCCATCAACAAACAGCTGAGGGACATCACCACACGGAAACCACAGACACCCCGCGAACCACAACACACTCCTCCTGCACCTCCTCCACAAGGATCACAACTGACCCCACCTGCACCAGCTCCATCTCTCTCTAACCAACCGGCAGTTGGGCCAGTACGGCCAGGTGAATCATACACTTCCGTCACCACTGACAACAAGTTTTCCCTACTCCAGGACCCTCCGGACGAAGACGCCATCCTCCTGGCAGACAGTGATGTCACCCCTGTGCCCTGCAGTCCAACCTGTCCCCTGCGGTACCGTCACATGCCTCGCCATAAACAGCTAGGGTGTCAGGCACCCTCACCAACTCCGTCACCCTCGGTTCCTGAGGAAGGACCCACTCACTTCCATGTGGAGGCTGAAGTTCACCAGCCGTTTGTCCCACCGACTCGTTAAGGCCAGAGGACAGAGCGGTCCTCCAGTCAGGCCACCCCTCCACATCCGTCACCCACCATGCCCACAAGACATCCTCCCCCACCCTCCTGCCCTACCTACCCATTTCCTGGTCCTACCTCCTCCCCTCAAACTGAAGTAGTTCTTTCCCGAGTTTTCTCCCTTCTATGGAAAGGCTACCAACTTTATCAAAAGGGCACTTCGATGCCTGACATCCTCGCCATTCTCTGGCCTACTCTCTCCATGCTTTTTATCTTCCTTCTCTGGAACGCCAGGTCACTCCCCAGGAAGACTGTAGAGCTCCATATATACCTACGAGACATGCTCCTCTCGGTGGTCGGGTTATGCGAGACTTGGTTGTCACCTCAAGTATCGCTCAGGTTCCCTGGCTATACCATCTACAGGAAGGACCATCATCAGGGACGTGGTGGGGGTGTCATCCTGGCTCTCCGTGACGAGCTGCACCACTCCATGCTCCCCCTTCCTCAGTGGCCTGCCGGACACCTGGAGGTTGTTGCTGCTAGGGTCGGTCTACGACGGGACTTGCTAACCGTGGCAGTATTTTATAACCCGGTTGGGGCTAACACTTACCTGGAATACAACCACTACTTCTCCTCTCTTCCCCCTCCTGTACTCGTCATGGGGGACTTTAATGCCCACCACCAGTGCTGGGAGCCAAACCTGTCTCCTGACCACCACACCACCTCGGGCACTACTCTATTCAAAATAGTGATGGACTCTCCACACCTGTCCTTGCTGAGCCCACCAGGCCTTGCCAACAGGTTTCATCCCCACACTGGTGCTCCCTCTGTCCTGGACCTCTTCATTGGAGATCCAGTCTTTTGCGGTTCCACCTTCTCCACCGGGCCATGCATGGGGAGTGACCACCTCCCTGTACCAGCGTCTATCCCTCATGCCCCTTTTCCGTCTCATCCTGGTTGCCTGCCTCGATGGAAGTTGCTGCCGTCTGGGTGGCCCCAATACAGGGAGGCCCTTCAACCCTCTCCCGATGTTTCTACCCTTCCGTTAGGGGAAGCTGCGACGTCACTTCAACACACCCTGGAGGTAGCTGGTGCAACTGCTTTCCATCAAGTCACCCGTTCCATGCCCCGCCGCCCAGGTAAACCTTGGTGGAGTGAAGAGTGCACCCAGGTCGTTCAGGCCCGAAGGAGGGCTTGGTCCAGGTGGAGGAGAACACCAACAGTAGAGGCTGGCAGGGAATACCGTCGCCTTGATGCAGTCTGTGCGAGAACCATCCTCAAGGATCAGAGGAGTGCATGGGGCTCCCACTGCTCCTCCCTTTCCTTCTCTTCCTCCACCAAGAGAACCTGAGACTTCCTGCACTCCAAAGAGGGGAAGAAGACACTACAACCTATACCCCTAACGGATGGAGCCCAGGCCCTTCTAGATGACCCTCAAAAAACGGAACTACTGGCACACCACTACCATCAGAAAATTGGCATCCCTCCGACCCTCCGTCCTCCACTAGACCTCCACCACGTCATCTCCACATCCACTGCTTCTCCAGGTTCTCCAGAGCTGGAACGCCCTTTCACCCCAAAGGAATTAGAAAAGGCTCTTACCACTCTCAACACCGGCAAAGCCTCGGGACTCGACAACATCCCTTAGGAGTTCCTGACCCATCTCACCCTTCCCCTACTGGACAGCCTCCTGCATATCTACAACACCAGCTGGACAACGGGGACCTACCCTACTTGTTGGAAAGCCTCGGTTCTCATCCCCATTCACAAGTCAGGCAAGGATCCAACGCTGCCATCAGCTTACAGACCCATCGCACTCCTTTCCTGCATCGGGAAGCTGATGGAGCGTCTGGTGACCACAAGGCTTTCATGGTGGCTCGAGGAGAAACACCTGCTTGGGGAGGAGCAGTGCGGTTTTCGACCCCGCAGAAGTACCCTGGATGTCCTGAGTCAAATGGATTTCCACATCAGCGATACCTACCGCCAGCGTCAGGTCATGCTCTCCCTATTCATCGACCTAGAAGGGGCCTTTGACTCGGCATCACACGAGGGGATTTGTTACAAGTTGGCCACCATGGGTATTACCGGTATCACCCTCGCCTGGGTCCAGAATTACCTCTCCAACCGTTCATATCAAGTGGCAGTGGGCGCCTTCTTGTCACCATCGCATCCCATCCGTAGGGGCGTTCCATAAGGCTCCATCATCAGCCCTCTTCTATTTAATGTCCTCCTATCTGACCTCCGCGTCCACCACCACTCACACCTTCAAATCTACGCCAAAGATATCATCATCGTCACCCGAGCACCGACACTGGACATGGCCCAGACTCGCCTGCAAGAAGCTGCAACTGTTTTTGAGAATTGGGTGACCACTTGGGGTCTTACGGTTAGTGCCCCCAAAAGCACACTCATGTGCTTCACCCTCAAGACCCTCCAATCCTTCCCTACCATGACACTGTGCGGACAGGCTGTTCCTTACTCCAGGACGCACACCTTCCTGGGTCTGCGGCTGGATGGTCCTCGCCTCTCCTGGGCCAGACACGTGGACTATCTCCGCACAGCCTGTAATAAACGCTTGGACGTCATGAAGAGGATTGCCGGAGTCCGCTGGTGTGCCAACCGTGACCTCCTCCTTCAATACTACCCTGCAACCATCAGGCCCAAGATCATGTACGGCAGCAGTATCTATGGTTCTGCGGCACAATCTGTCCCACACTGGATCCCATCCAGACTGCTGCACTTCGGATCTCAATGGGGGCCATGAGATCCTCTCCTGTGGTCTCCCTGCATGCTGAGTGTGGCATCCCACCCCTGTCCATCCACAGAAGAGCAGTTTTGTGCCTGCACTATTACCACCTCCTAAGCCTGCCCCAGTCTCACTCTCTCGCTGCTCTCTATTCCAACTCTGGTGTGGACCAGCATGCACCTGTCTGGTTCCCAGGTGCACGGCAGCTCCTGTTGGTCAGAGCTCTACAAGCCTTTAACACCCTTGGCTTACTACCTCACTACCCCACAACCCATCAGCCCACACTCTCCCATCCCACCCTGGCTGGACCTCTCCCCCATGTTCACCCTCCACCTTCCTGGTCTGCCCAGCCGGAAATCCACAACCATTTTGGCCCAGACTCTTTTCCACCAGATGGACAAGACTTTATTCCAGCACCACACCAGACTTTACACAGATGGCTCCCATTCTCCGTCTCCTCCTTCCACCGCTGCAGCCGTATACGACCCCGCTCTCTCCATCTGTAGGACGTGGAGGCTCCCATCTCAGACCGACGTCCTGACGGCGGAGCTCTATGCCCTCCACCAGGCCATAGAACACCTCCACACCAGTCACCCCAAGGGCAAGGCAGTGCTTTACACGGACTCCCTCTCCTCACTCCACCTCCTCCTTTCCCGCCACCCATCATCACCCACGGCCCTCGTACACACCATCCAGAGGGTCCTCATCCACCTTACCACCGAAAGCTGGGAGATTACATTTCAGTGGATTCCCTCGCATACGGGTATCCGAGGTATCGAGGTCGCCGACGCCGCCGCCAAGATGGCCTTATCGGAGGTAAACATTACCCCCCTCCCCCTGCCACTCTCCACCGCCAAACGCCTTTTGCCACGGGTCTGTCACTCCACCTGGGACTCCACACTCAGTAATGCCCTCCGCATCACCTCAATGGGTCAATATCGCAGTGATTCTTCCCCACAGCCGTGGGTGAGACAGCGGTCCCTCGTCTTAGACGTAGCACTCACCCGCCTCCGCCTGGGCCACATCAGACTTAACACGCACCTACACCGCCTCCGCCTGTCGCCTGACCCTAACTGCCCCTGGTGCAGGTCTGACCCGGACACCATTGACCACCTCCTGCTGCAGTGCCCGCGCTTCCACTCCCAACGCGTTTTACTGCGCTCACAACTCATCGCACTAAGAATTCCCACCTTTGACCTGCCCACCCTACTTGCTGCGGCGGGTGTCCACCCCACACAACACACTGTTCTCCGCCTCACCTGCGCCTTCCTGAAGAAGACGGGCCAACTGTCCCGCCTGTGAGTGTCTCATAGGACATCGCCAGGGCTCATAGGGCCACTCAAGGGGAATCCTCGCAGCCCTAAACAACAACAACATATGCGCTGATATTTTCACTATGGTTTCCTTTTCTCATATTGTTGCATTTGATCGGGCCAAAACATAGTTTTGACTCATTAAAAGTGAAATTTAACGATAATAATGCTAGCAGTAAGATGATGGGCCTGGGCGGCCTGTATTTAAACACCTCCCTACTTTAAATCTATGCACCATTTCTACACAACGGCTCACTAAATCTATTCTAACCACAAATTTCTATCGCTAAGTAAAGTTGAAAACTTACCTTTTCTCCAAAGAGCCTTGAATCGTCGCCAATGTGTTAAATAAGATGCCAGGTGGAAATCTCTTTGTAGGCAGGCGTCGAGGTGTCCATGGAGTGTTAATGCGTTTGTAACGGGATCACAACTCTGATACTGAAAATCATTCATTATTTGCTTACGACTTAAAAAATCAAGTAGATTTGTGGATATAAATCTGCAAAAACATTTTAGAGTGTACCTATTACGATTTCATGTCCAAAGATGCTCTATTTGTCCATAAATTAAGCCATGGAGTGCCTCGTCGGGCGGGGATAGCTACACCATGAAATTATCCCATCACATCGCTCCACGTTGGGGACTCCACGGCCAAAATGTCTTCCTGAAACTGAACCATGTGGTCCGATGCAGATGTGCCCGATCGGGCTACGACGAGTTGTTCTTGAAACGGGCCCTGAGTTAGGTTAGGTTATGGTTAGATTATGGTTAGATTAAGTTAGGTTAGGTTATGGTTAGGTTAGGTTAAGTTAGGTTATGGTTAGATTAAGTTAGGATAGGTTATGGTTAGATTAAGTTAGGTTAGGTTAGGTTATGTTTAGATTAAGTTAAGTTAGGTTATGGTTAGATTAAGTTAAGTTATGTTCGGTTAGGTTCAGTTATATAAGGTTTTTATATAATCAAACCCTAGATTTTAATGGATTACGTTACCGACAGTATTAAGATTATTATTATTGTTATTGTTATTATTATTATTATTATTATTATTATTATTATTACTTAACCTAACCTAACTGATAATAACTTGAATATAACTTAACTTTAAATCATTATTAATTAATATAAATATAAATAGATAGATAGTCAATATTTTTCTAAACTTTATTTTATATTACTATTATTATTATTATTATTATTATTGTTATTATTATTATTATTTCAATTATTTAACTTCACTAAACTAATTCAATAACTGACTTAACCTGTTCACACACACACAAAAAAAACACACACAAAAACACACACACACACAAACACACACACACACACACACACACACACACACACACACACACACACACACACACAAACACACACACACACACACACACACACACACACTGAAGAAGAAGCGTTGTATCAGGGACATCAAGAAGTACAGTTTTCCACACAGAGTGGTCGACACCTGGAATGAATTAAGTGGAGATATTGTAAATGCCATAGTGTACACAGCTTTAATGCCAAGTTGGATAAAGTAAGATATAAAGACGGGACAATATGAGATTACTCCCCTCCCGTAAACCACAACTAGGTAAACAACTCGGTAAACACACACACACACACACACACACACACACACACACACACACACACACACACACACCACTAACACCTAACCTAACCTAATCATTATTCTAACCTACCTACACAAACACATACAAATACACACACACACACACACACACACACACACACACACACACACACACACACACACACACACACACAGAAACACACACACACACCTTCCCCCACACGGCCTCACTTTCCACCTGACCCGACCCGATGCCTCCGTCGGGCCGTTTGGTCATCGTGTGGAATTGGTTTCGTTTCACCCGACGGCCGATGGTGTTTTGTGTGTGCGTGTTGTGTGAAGGCAGCGACCGTGTGGGATGTACACACCTCAAACCAACTCTATGGTGGCTACTGTGTGTGTGTGTGTGTGTGTGTGTGTGTGTGTGTGTGTGTGTTTGGGTGTGTGTTTGTGTGTGTGTGTGTGTGTGTGTGTGTGTGTGTGTGTGTGTGTGTGTGTGTGTGTGTGTGTGTGTAATAATAATAATAATAATAATAATAAACGGTTTATTTAGAAAGGCAGTCATAAACTGAAAATATACATTTTAAAATTGCTTAATTCTAATTCTAAATGTGAGAAGTGGAAGACTTTTTTCTTTACATGAGACTATTCATACAAATTGTTAGCATAGTGATGTGTGGTGGTATGTCGTGGATCAGGTAAGGTCCGCTTCACGACCTTGTCCAGCCCGGTGGTGTCTGGTGACGGTGTTGTAGCACCTTGAAGACCGGGGATGGACTCGAGCCTGGTTGAGTTGCGTCGACTTCAGATGTTGGGGGAGGTGCCGCCTGTAGGAGACCTGTAGGTGTGTGTGTGTGTGTGTGAATGAGGGGGAACAGAGACACCAAAGGAGCGGAACAGAACAGTCAAATCCTTATCGCAGAACAGGAGACTACACAGCCCAACAGATCCTGATAAAACTTCTGTAGGGCTGGAAAAACCACTAAGACCTCCAGCTGGTGGGTACTGTGGTGGTGGGGTAGTGTGTGGTGATGTGGTAGTGTGGTGTGTGGTGTGTGGTGGACATCAGCTGCCTTCTCTCCTTGTCACCGTAAGTCTCAGGCAGCCAACCCACCACAGACTGCCCACCCAACAACAACATTCACACCTAAAGCATTTCTGAGGGTGAAATAATATCCAAATTTGATGTCTGCAACACCACTCAAAACTCCTTGTATTTGTGTAAGAAGTGATGTCTACAACACCACTCAAAACTCCTTGTTTTTGTTAAAGAACTGATGTCTACAACACCACTCAAAACTCCTTGTATTTGTGTAAGAACTGATGTCTACACCACCACTCAAAACTCCTTGTATTTGTGTAGCCAGACGCCAAGGAATGGTCACCGACAGGTCCCTGTTCTGCATGAGGTGGTACAGTTCTTCATTGAGAGGGGGAGGCCCAATCCAAGACCCCTCTGGTGTATACCAAGGATCTACCCATAAGCCCCACCTCTGGGCCAAGGAAAGTTTAGCCCAAGCTGCATTGAGGTTCTGCAGTGAACATTGCACCTGTTCTCTGCGGACCTCTTGAGCCCGAGGAGAACCAGGAAGCACCAAGGAAGTGGGGGAGGGGCCTTGCTGCCAACTCCCAGAGGTGCGCTGGACCCCAGTCTGCAGCGTGGAGGATTGAGGTCAAAGTTCTGGCACTTCCAATAACTCCCTAACTTTCATTATAAGCTCAGGAAAGGGAGAAGAAACCCCACCCACCGGACTGTCCGACTGAGGGTGGCTTTCATCCAACGACTCATCCTCCACTGCCAGTGAGGGCAAGGGAAGGCTTGTACACTCGCCCAAATAAGTGATGGCGCGTCTTACGGAGATTTTCCTTCACAAATTAGAATTATGCGCCATCACTTCTTTGGTCGACTTTACCTGCAACCTGGCTCACTACTGTGGCACCGGCGCATCCTAAACTATTACTACTATCACCACACTATTTACTACTATTATTAACCTATTATTCCACACCCAACACCACTACTATCCATACTACTACTACTACTACTATTACTATTACTATTTCAGGTTATAGTGATCATGGAGACCAGATTCAAGGACTATCATGGTCGTCTGATGGAAAGCTAATTAGCCTGTTCGCAGTGAGCATCTTGATACCAGACAGCGCCAGATTTTGTAATTTTTGCCAATAAATAAATACTTTTTTGGGCAAGTTTTACAAGCTTACACAGGTGTATTATTGCACATTAATGCGTCTGAAATTTAAGTCAATTAATCTCATGATGTCTGCCGGCATATGACATCGTTTGAGCCTCTATTCATAATTTCAGATTATATTTAACAGCTTATATTTGTATCAAGGCAAGCAATTTATCATTTTCTACTGACCTCAATGGGCGTATTCCAATACATACTTTCATTTGAATGTACCAAACAATAGGCAAATCCATGTAATGTATAGAAAATATAATTTTGTGTCGCAGACTTAATATTTTCCAGTACGATAACTATATCCTCGGCTACTGGCGGCAAACCACAACAAACACTAGCAGGCTACTCAGAGCAACTCATGATGGCATTGTCAGCTGCAAATGCTGTGGCAAGGGTTTATTAGAAGTAAAATGTCCCCATAGTGATAAATACTAGTCTTCCTAACGGCGCTTACTATACTACGTAGTACGTCTGGCAGCGATGCTGTTTTTATTTTTTCACTGATCACCTTCGTAAATAGGACGAGACAGTGATTTCCAATATTTTTTTACACACTCAGATAAAATGTATAAGCCGAAATCAACATTTTTTTATTTTTACTGCTCATACTAACTAAAAATAATAATTACCTAATTGTAGCTTTATCTTATAATACAATTAACAAAGCCTTATCATGCACCAGTAAGTAAGAATAATAATATTAAGGTTATGTTTTTAATTTTAAATACACATGTGCAGCAATTCATGTCATATTTTTGTCTGCACATCGGTTTCTAAATTAACTATGACACCCCTTTGCCCCGGAAAAGCAGAGAAAATAAAACATTCTAGCGCTGATAGGTGTCTACGACCCTAGCTGCGAACAGGCTAAATGTGCAAAGATAAGTGTGTACGTATTATTGACCCAAGAACGCGCACACTGGCTAACAAGGTATGTGCGTTTGTTCACGTATTCATGTGTACGTGTTAGTTAGACTGTATGTGTTAAAGATTGGTGGAGACTGGCGGTGAATGTGTTGTTTCTGCCGCTGCTGCAAGGTAGTGATCTCGCGCATGCGCACCTCCTACCTGGTCCCTCTATCCAAACAGGACGACTCATAACGTGTTTATTAATGACACCAGAAGTTTCCCGTAGATTTGGCCACTGATGAAAACGCCTATACACACATTAATAAGAAAAACGACTCTCATTCCTCTATCAACCTGTCTCCTTTAGTTAGTTGTGTGCATATAGAGTGTCCTCGTGTGCTTTAGGTGACAGCAGAGTCATGCAACACGGCAGAAAGAGGGAACAGTGATTCAGGGACAGGTAAGCTTCGTCTCAGCTTCACACAGAGGATTGAAGCTCACGTCCAACGCTACATGGCTAGTCACCTCAAAGCAACATTAAGAGAAACTTGTTAACAGAGTCACCTTCCTTACTCCCTCTCCCTCCACCTCTCCCTTCATTCCTCCTTCCTCAGCACAAGAGGTAAAGTTTTCTCCAGTTAGAATAATGTGTGTGTGTGTGTGTGTGTGTGTGTGTGTGTGTGTGTGTGTGTGTGTGTGTATATGTGTGTGTGTGTGTGTTTTGGTTTGCTATGATATGTAGTTTAAATAAATGTGTAGTACTTTTTTTCTACCTACAGTAGTATATAGCCTATTAATCATATCTTAAACTGTGTGATAACTATAATATACCTTAATTGCCTAATTATAATTTCTAGAAAATGCAACAATTACTAAAAAAATAATTAGAATAACACTGACATTACTATTCAAACAAATATACACAAAGAAAATGGAATATGTAGGAAAAAGGTATAGCAATATTATGGTCCGCGAGAGAACCATTATACACTTTAACTAGGCTTGTGTTGTTAAGTTGTTATTGGTGAGGAGCTGATTGAGGAGGTAACATGCCTTCCCTCTCAATGTGAAGTGGTGTGCAGTGTTATCCTTCAAGTGGTTAGTGGTTAGGAGGTGATTGAGTAGGTAACAAGCCTTCCCTCTCAGTGTGAAGGGGTGTGTAGTGTTATTCAAGTGGTTAGTGGTGAGGAGGTGATTGAGGAGGTAACAAGCCTTCCCTCTCAGTGTGAAGGGGTGTGTAGTGTTATCCTTCAAGTGGTTAGTGAGTGGGAGGTGCAAGGCTCGTGGCTCAAGGCAACTGGTTAGGAGGCTGGTGACGTGAATTTATAATATCAGTTTTAGATATGCTTCCTTCTGGGTGAAATAATATGTGGCTTGGAGGTGTTATTTCCGGTTTTGTTTATAAGTTAAGTTTGATTGTATTATAATTCTGTATATCTAATGAATTTCTACGTATAATAGGCTTCTAATATATTCATTATAATCGTATGTGTCATTTTATAACGGTAACCTTAATTTCTCTGTTAAGGCGCGAATCCACTGAGGCAACATTTCGGCCACATGTGTCATGCTACATTGTCGCATATACGTCAAGTGTGTTTGAACCAGTTCAAACAGAAAGCAACATGTATCATGGTAGTGTGTGGCATGCGACAGGTGGCACCATGTTGCCGTATAACCTGACGCATGCGACAACATTTAGCCTGTTGCCTAGTGTTGAACACCTTCCCAACAGTCGCAGGAAGGATTCCATGTTGAAAGCAACGACATGAATTGGTTTCAAGAAAAAACCGTAAAAATTATAGAAGAATATAGGAAACTTGCCATTCTATGGGATAATGGGATATACGCTTGACAGATTACAAGATTAATCAAGATTACCTAGATGCACTAAGTGATTTTTCAATAAAACAATTATGAGCAATGTTACTGCCCATAAAATATTCTCTCTTCCACCAACGATGTATTTTTTTTAATTTATTTATTATTTTTTTCGCGAGCATTACACAACACTAGATATGCACAAGCAGCGACCGTCTGCTGCGACATCGTGTTGACAACTGGCTTAGTTTTTGTTGAATTAATGGAAAAGTTTTTTTTGCATTCAACAGTCAACATAAAGGCAACACAGTCAACATGTAGCATGCAACATGAATTACTTTCAACAAAAATGTTGTATGCGACGTTCAACAAGGAGACGTGTTGCTTGCGACAAGGCGACATCATTGTTGGTTGTCGCATGCAACATCCTTTGTTGAGGGTTGTTGCATGTGACAAAACCTATTCCACCAATTCAACAAAAAACTAAGCCAGTTGTCAACACGATGTCTCAGCTGACGGTCACTGCAGCTGCATATCTAGTGCTGTGTGCCCGCAAAAAAAATATATTAACAGAAAACACCGATGGTGGAGGAGAGAACTTTTTATGGGCAGTAACATTGCTCAAAATGATTTTATTGAAAAATTACTGTCCGATGACCAATCACTTTTCAAGAACTTTTCAAGGATGAGTGTGGACGATTTCAAATACCTTCTCGCCAAAGTGAGTCCCAGGATTAGGAAGAGTGACACAAATTACCGGAAGCCGTACCACCAAAAATCAGACTCCTAGTGACATTGCACTTCCTAGCTACTGGACAAAGTTATACATCTCTCATGTACCTCTTCTGAATTTCTGAGACGACTATTTTAAGAACTGTGCCGGAAGTATGCCAAGCAATTATCGAAGAACTACGAGATGTAGTTAAGGTAAGTTTACCATAAGTGTATATAGACTACTATTACTACTATTACCACTATTACAACAACAGTAACAATAATAATAATGATAATAATAATAATAATAATAATAATAATAATATTAATAATAATAATAATAATAATAATAATAATAATAATAATCTATACTATACATGTAAGAGAGCGATCTGTCTGTATTATTTTCTAGTGCTGATATAACTTATGGTGTAGCAGCGACACTCCTACATACTACATTCCAGACATTCCAACACACCCAGCAGCCGAGCCTATAATTGCTTCCCTCGGGATCACGGCCGGGGTAGAGATTAACGCTTTGATCTCGCCTCACCTGTGACCGCGAGGCCAATATAAGCAGCCACACACACACACACACACACACACACACACACACACACACACACTCACACTCACTCAGTCTCAGTCAGTCAGTCCACCACGAGCCTACCACTAGCTCACACCACAGCTCACGGTGGGGGAGCCAAGCCTCGTGGCTCCCCTCACACATCACTCACCATCTCTCTCCAATATACAGCAACCTGTATATCAACCAACCAACTTTACATCAATAAACTACAAAAACCAAAGGCCGGTGTTGTTCTAACCCTTATGTAGCCGACTCATACACCGCTACAATGGAATTCTGTTTGTCTTTGTAAGCTGCAGTTTATACAGCCTAGTAATTTACTTTACTCTGTTATTGGCTTTATATAGCCTAATAATCTAATCTGTTACTATAATATTGGATTTATATAGCCTAATAAGTTATGTTACTATAATACTGGATTTATATAGCCTAATGATTTACATTGCTATAATATTGGATTTATATAGCTTGTTGATTTGTTATTCTATTATTGGATTTATATAGCTTTATAGCAGTACCCCTTAGCACAGCGCGTTTTCTCTTCACCTGCTACAAGGAAAATGTGCCGACGCTGCTATAACTCATGTAACCTTGTTTCTTTTGTATTTTTCATTATTTCATTGTGTACATAATATATTCTTTATTCACGTTTTTCTGTTGTGCATATTATCATTTATTTTGTTACGCTGCAATCTAACCTTCACCTTCAACTCGGCGCATACTGTCCCCAGACAGCGCGCATACACAAACACAAATCCTTATTGTTAGAACTTTTATTTTGTAAATATTTTATATGTAAATATTTTCGATAATAAACAACCTCAGCTGGAGTTGAGTTTTCCTCTCTCCAGTCGACCAACTAGCACCCCAGTCTCTCCACAGGGCACCACAGTTATAGCCTAATAATTTGTTACTATAATATTGGATTTATATAGTCTAATGATTTACGTTGCTATAATATTGGCCTTATTTAGCCTAATTAATTATGTATGTTGTTATAATATTGGATTTATTGTTAGATAATTGATGTTTTATTGGTGGATTGATAGCCTAATAAATTACGATGCTCTGTTAATGGATAAATGAAATTAATAAATAATAATTGATTGATTGATAATCTATAGCTTAGTACCAGACATATTAATAATAATATTTACAATAATAACAATAATAACAACAACAACAATAATAATAATGATAATAATAACAAGTTACCTCGACATGTATTGGTTGCTCAGCCTGGGGTTCAACTACAGATGAATAGCCAAGCCTTGGGTTGTCCACGTCCAGAAGGAATATCAGCAAGTCATAGGCAAACCATTAACTTCTATTAATGGGAGAGGATCCAGATTTCTTTTGGGTTTGGCTTTTGTGCTCACGGCGAAAAGCAGTACGCAAATTCTATTTCCTCTTCTTTATCGTTGCCATGTCACAGTTAAATTTCTCGGCGAATCCCCGCAGTGCATCAAATTGAGCCTGGTTATTCTTGTATTCAGTCAGACGTATATCCCATAGAACAGCAAGTTTCCTGTATTCTATAAATTCTCCGGTTTTTTCTTGCGACCAATTTATCTTGTTGCTTTCAATATGAAATCCTTCCCGCGACTGGTGGGAAGGCGTTCAACACTAGGCAACAAGCTAAATCTTGTCGCATGCGTCGGGTTACACGGCAATATGGTGCCACCTGTCGCATGCCACAATGTCGTATGCTACATGCTGCTTTCTGTTGAACTGGTTGAATCACACTTGGCGTATGCGACAATGTAGCTTGCCACATGTTGCCAAAATGTTGCCTCGGTGGAATTGCGCCCTAACAAGCAACAACGATGTTGCCTTGTCGCATGCAACATGTTGCCTCGTTGAAAGCTACATTCAACATAGTTGTTGAAAGCCAGTCAAGTTGCATGCTACTTGTTGCCTGTTTTGCCTCGCCGGATTCGTGCCTTCAAACATGAATATTATATAATAATGATGTATGAGTTCGAATTACTAAAAAACAATGTAGATAACAATACGAATTATTTACTTTAAATGACGGAAGATAATGATCACTGTTAGCTGCTGCATTAAGAGTCAAAGTGTAAGGAACGAGCATAGTGTTTAGTTGTTATATCCTTGTGGGTCTAAGGTAAGCACGTGGCAGCAATCACACGTAATTATACCTAATCAAAGAAGAAACATTCAGTAGTTGTGAGGGATATGTACTACACCAGCCGGCTATAACATCTACGCTCTGCCGGCCTCGTTAAACTACGCCCTGCCGGCCTAGTTAAAGCAAGGCCTCGTTAAACTACGCCTTGCCGGCCTAGTTAAACCAGCCGGCCTCGTTAAGTCTGCCAACCTCGTTCCAGCCCCTGGCTCCTCCTCCTCCCGTGTACCCGGGGGTTCCGAGGTTACTTCTCAGCCTGACTGGCCAAGACGGACAGACACCAGACTGACCCCAGACACGGTACTGTGTACTTGTTGTCCTGCCGCTATTGTCTTTCACCTTCGGGTGTTATTTGTATTTTGACGGCCCCTCAGGTCTAGGATTAGTTACATAAATATAGGTGTCCCTCTACCCATGTACTGAGTTTTTTACCTCATTGTCCTCACCTTAGTGACAACAGTAAGTGTCTGTTGTCAGGTGGTTAGATTGTCCTTCCTCTCTCACCTACGGAGTGTCCGCCTCAGTGAGCGTGCTTTTGGGGTGAATTAACACCGATCGGCCCCCCTAGAGTGGTTTGGCAAGACAATCTGACTCTAGGAAACTCCTCCCGCTTGTGTCCCGCTCCCCTCCTGCAGGAGGGGGGTGTACCCCATGGCTGAGGCCGCCTCCCCCCCTCCCCCCTCCAGGGGGAGGGAGAGTCCAGACCGACCACCCCTAACGAACACACGGCCCATCTCCTATGACCAAGCTAGATATGTGACACTGAAATCAAAGACCCAGACCCGCCTTTCTACTGTAAATTAATTTATAATTTAAAAAGTTATTGATGTAAACATTGGTACTGTTGCCAATGTAAAAAAACTTGCAAGCGGAGATTTATTAATTGAAACATTCAACACAAAACAAGTCAGTTCCCTAATGAAGCTACAACGCATGCATGATATTGAGATTGAAGCTTCGATCCCAGTATACATGAACTCGTGTCGGGGAATTGCCTCCCATCGCGATTTCGTGGATATGACGGAAGACGAAATCATTGATAACATGTATGATCAGGGCGTCATTGGGGCTCGTAAGATCACTAAATTCGTTGACGGCGCGAGAAGGAACACTGCTTCAGTTACTCTAACTTTTGCTGTTGCCAAGTTGCCTGATAGAATGGATGTAGGATACGAACGGGTTCCCGTTCGTCCCTATATTCCAAACCCTCTTCGGTGCTTTAAATGTCAACTCTATGGTCACCACGGAAATGCTTGTCGTTCGGTTCACTCTTTTTGTGGTAAGTGTGCTTGCGAAGGTCATTCGTCGGAACAGTGTTCGTCATTGGTAGAGAAGTGTCGTAACTGTTCAGAAGCTCACTCTACTTTCTCGCGGGATTGTCCTGCTTGGAAGCTGGAGAAAGAGGTCTGTACCGTTAAGGCAGTCGAAGGCATCTCGTACTTTGACGCGAGGAAGCGAGTGAAGGAGGCGCACGTCGCGCCTTCTCCAGGCGTTTCATACGCGGCAAGCGTACAGATGCGTCCAGTGATGAAGTCTGTTTCGATTCAGACTGAACCTCTGCCGGCTGCACCTGCCCAAGCTGTTTCTCTTACTACGAATACCTCATCTACTCCTCCAACACCTACTATCATGAAAACAACCACACCTGCCTCTTCCTCCAACCCCCTCCTCCTCCTCCACCTCCTCCTCCACCACCACCACCTCTACCTCCTCCTCCTCCTCCTCCTCCTCCACTAATACCAAATATGCCTCTGCTGTCTCTACCACTCCAGCTAAGAAGACAGAAAAGAATGACAAGGATAACATTAAATATAATTACACAAAATTAGAACGTAATTCCTCCTCTCATGTCATCCCAGCTCCCGCGCCATCGAGGAGGGGCTCTCACGTTCGCTCCCTCTCGACCAGCTCCGGGGAGTTAACTATTGACGAACCAATGCAGATCTCCTCTTGCAAGGGCCGAGAGAGGTCCCCGGCTAGCGCCTCCGAGCGCAAAAAACCTAAGAAATACACCCGCCCCCATCGTAACTCTTAAACCATTACGTTCAACGTTTTACAGTGGAACTGTAGAAGTATTCGGAATAAACTTCCATATTTGTCACTTTTAGTGAACTTACACAGGCCGTCCGTTATTTGCCTACAAGAGACGATGCTGGAGGATCATCCTGATCCTTCAGTACTAAAACACTACCATGCGTACAGAAGACACGACGGTCACGGCGTGGCCGTATACACACATAAAACACTACCACACACAGAAGTGACGTTGGATACCACTCTGGAGGCAGTCGCGTGCAGAGTGAAATTCAATGGCACGTATCTGGCTATCTGTTCTCTCTACTTACTTCCCAATACGCCTATTGCTGATGATGACTTAAGGTCGTTATTTCGCCAGCTTCCAGGCAACAAGCTGGTTCTGGGCGACTTTAACGCCCATCATCAGCAATGGGGCAGTGAGTGGTCAAGTGTACGTGGGGAACAGATTGTTAACATTCTCCTACAGACAAACCTCTGTCTTCTGAACAATGGTTGTGCGACTCGTGTAGACGATCGGACAGGTAACGCGACTGCCATTGACTTGTCATTGGCCTCGCCAAATATGTTCTCTGACTTCTCTTGGGAGGTCAGCGACGACGCACACGGAAGTGACCACCTACCAATCTGCATTTCTTACGCACGCGACGTTGCCACTATCCCTCCTCCACCTAAATTTAATTTTAAGAAAGCAGATTGGGCAACCTTCCGTGTGATCGCCGATATGGATATATCTGGCGAGGACACCGACACAATGGTTAGCAACGCAACACAATCCATTTTACACGCCGTTGAGGCATGTATTCCGAAAACTTCTACAATTCACACAAAGCATGGAGTTCCATGGTGGACAACGGATTGCCGACAAGCACTTCGTGAGCGTAATAGGCGATACAGGTATTTCAGCCAGCAGCCCAGTCAAGATAATTTCATAGCCTATAAAAAGGCAAGGGCTCAGGCAAGGAAAGTCATCCTTCAAGCTAAGAGGGGCTCTTTCAGAGAGTTCACGTCATCAGTAAGCCGTACAACCCCGCTAGGACAGGTATGGAACACAGTCCATGTCCTTAGCGGGAAAAAAACAACCACTCCGATAACCACACTCATCACCAACGGGGATGTTACAGACACCCCCCCAGCTATTGCCAACACCTTAGCCCGGCAATTTGAACAGGCGAGTAGCTCCGCCTCGTTCCACCCTGCCTTCCTTCCCCGGAAGGAGGCAGCAGAACAAACAGTCCCAAACTTTGCCACAGGAGGCGTAAACACTGATTACAACTCAGAGTTTACGCCGGATGAACTCCTCCTTGCCCTGAAATCCTGTAAAGGCTCCAGTCCTGGTCCAGATCAAATATCATACAGCATGCTCCAACATCTCGGCCCTAGTTCACTTTCTAAATTACTCTCCCTTTATAATAGAATCTGGACCACTCACACCTTCCCCCAATCTTGGCACTTTGCTCACGTTATCCCAATACCCAAAAAGACTGGCCGCCTTACGGACCCCAGTGCGTTTCGCCCTATTGCGCTCACGAGCTGTCTCTGTAAGGTCATGGAACGCATGATTAACAAAAGGCTATTTTTTGTTTTAGAAGCAAAAGGTGTGTTAAGTGGTCAACAATCGGGTTTTCGTAAATACCGAAGCACGATGGACCATTTAATGCACCTGGAGCATTGCATTTCAGAGGCTTTCGCCAAAAAAGAATTCATGATAGGAGTGTTCTTGGACATTCACAAAGCCTTCGACATGACATGGCGACACGGTATCCTCATGAAACTCCATGCTCACGGTTTAAGAGGTAACTTGCCCATTTTTGTTTATAATTTCTTACAGGACAGAACGTTCTCTGTCAAGCTTCCCGGTAACGTATTCTCGGGCATTTATGTCCAGGAAAATGGGGTGCCACAGGGTAGTGTTCTTAGTCCTACTTTATTTTGTGTTATGATTAATGATATTCTGTCATCAACTCCTGTCCCAAGAAATCTTAAATACTCGCTCTATGCTGACGACTGTGCTTTATGGCATTCGTCGCCAAATGCGCAGTTCTCGGCTGGACGGATTCAAATTGCTCTTGACTCCGTCCAACAGTGGGCCTCTCTGTGGGGATTTAAGTTTTCTGTTCCAAAGTGTATCGGTGTAGTTTTCACTCAACGTAAAATTCCCGCTTTGCATATTTCTCTTCAAGGTCAGCCGATACCGTTTCAAAATTCAGTTAAGTTCTTGGGTCTGCATTTTGACAGCAGACTCAATTGGAAAACACACATAAACAATTTACTAGTTCGTTGCCATAAAAAAGTCAATGTCCTAAAATACCTATCAGGTACTTCTTGGGGAGCAGACAGAAAATCTTTATTAATGGTGTACAAGTCCTTAATTCGTTCTCACTTAGACTATGGCTCACCGGTGTATGGGTCAGCGTCGGACGCAACACTGAGGAGGCTGGATGTATTTCAGAATGAATGTCTGCGAATGTGTCTTGGAGCCCTACGGTGTACACGCGTGGGGCGTTTGGAGGTTGAGGCCAATATACCACCACTAAGTATGCGACGGGACGGCCTATTACTGGCATACGGCCTGTCAACGGCCCGGAAGACTCCACTCGGTCTCATGGCAGCTACTGTTATTAAGCAGCACCACCATCTCCACACTGGTCGACACCGTCCACTAGCTGTCCGCCTTCACACTTTATGCCAGAAGTGTGAAGTGGACCTTGACGGTGTTGACCAGCTTGTGCTACCAACAACAGCCCCTTGGGAGCCCAAAGCCAACACCATTACAAAATGGCTACCCAAGCACAAGCCTGCCATGACCGAGATGGAGATAGGATATCACTTCCGGGCTCTCGTCGCTAGCCTCCCTCCCACGCTCCACCTGTACACTGACGGCTCCAAGTCGAATTAATGTGTGGGTGCTAGTGTTTGGTCGCGTGAATGTGCCCTCAGGTTCCGTCTACCTTCCCATACATCGGTTTTTTCCTCAGAACTTTTTGCAATTGATAAAGCCATAGATTATGCACTAAATTCAAATCAAAACGTAATTGTCATTTTCACGGACCCTATGTCAGCCCTTCAGGCGATAGAGTCAGGGCGCACGGATGCCAATGAAATCCAAGGCAACATCATTAATAAGTTAAATTCACGCCGTAAGTCTTTCTCTTTGTTTTGGGTGCCTGGTCATTCGCGTATTTACGGGAATGAGCAGGCTGACATGCTGGCTAGGTCCGCTGCAGAGCTCGAGGGAGCGTGGAACCTCCGTCGCGATCTGCAGTCATGTCTCGGCTGCAAAATCATCAGTTTACCTCCTGTGGCAAAGTCACTGGGACAACCTCCATCTTCCCACAGTAAAACCCATCCTAGGCGAGTGGGCTTCCTCCAACCGCCCCACAAGGCGTCAGGAGGTAGTCCTCGGACGCCTCAGGATGGGCTGCACCCTACCCACCCACATGCTCCCCTACATCGCCCACGCCTTCCCACCCCAATGCATCACCTGTCACACTACCCTCTCTATCGACCACATCCTGCTTTACTGTGTGCGTTATCGGGAGGCGCGACGGTCCCTCGCAGCTTGCTGTGAGGCCCGCCGCCTTCCGATGACGCAGACCACCCTTCTGGGTGACCAGCATCCGGATGTGGTCCTGATGACCTGATGATTTTCCTGGCCGAGACCAACTTAATCAAAGAGTTATGACTTACTTGTATATTTCAATGTTTTTCTTTTTTATTGATGACACTTTGTATATACTGCACTTTCTTTTATTATAAATATGTTTTGAATGAATGATTATGTGTCTAGCGTGGATGTTATGCACTTATCCCCAAATTTATTGTAAATACGTATTCGTACGTATCCTCCCCCATTATATGTATGTATCATTTTTGTCCCCTACTTTCCCTGACTAATGACTTTAGTTTTTGCCTCAGGTTCAGGCTCCCAAATATGAATGTGTATGCATGGTGCGTGACTGGAATTGTATGAATATATATTTTTTTTTTTTTTTTTTTTCTATGGGGAAAAAAAAAAAAAAAAAAAAAAAAAAAAAAAAATCAAACAAACAAACATGTAAATAAATTAAAGGGAAAAAAATAAATAAATAAATAAAAATTAAATAAATTGATAAACAAATAAAAAATAAAAAATAAAATAATACTAAAAAAAAAAAAAAAAGTTCAAAATTCAATTTATATGGTCTAATAGCCAATGCCATGGCTGATGGAAAAAAAAAAAAAAAAAAAAAAAAAAAAAAAAAAAGGGACAGACACCAGCTCACCGCCACTCAGTACACACCTCGCCTCCGCTACCTCAAGCTGGATCACCGTCTTACCGGGAAAGCTGCGGGTCTGGGCTGCTTGCTGCTTCTCCTCCTTTGGCTATTGGCTGACCTGTCACCACTACTGTCTCCCCATTGCACTCCAACTTCTAGACTTCACTTCCCCGGCCTTTCGTTGAGTGGATTATCACCGGTGCACCCAACCCCGGTGACTCAGCGGGCCAACCCTTGCACACAACAGTGGTTTGATTGTTTTGTGGTCATTATGTTGTCTTTACATTTGGTATTTAATATATTCACCCTACTTTTTGTGCTGTTTTCCTCTCCAAAGGACTATTAGGGCATTCCTGGCTAACATCTTAAATTTGAGGGCGAGAGATCGTGGCCTCCCGTTTTTCCCTCACATGTGGCGACCTCGCCAGGATGCTTACCCTTGGACATATGTGACTAATTGTTTAATCTACTGTTCCAGTCCCTTGGAAGGATTACCGCTTTGAAGTTGGCTTGAGCGCACACTCATTGTCTGAGGCCCGGAAGTGAGTTCCTTACAGACGTCCTTTCCTATAAGTTGATGTTTTTCATACCTTCTGAGTAATTTTTTTTGTAATTACTTCAGTGTCTAGACTGGCAGATTTTCTACAGTCTCATTACTGCCGTTCAAGTTGTCTTTGTCGGCTTTTGCGAGGTGTTGGTTTCATTATATGTTCTGGGTTGTTTTGGTAATTCTTTGGGTATTTGTTTTTCTTCTGTTATTTTTTTGTTTGGGTTGTATTTGTCTTTACCATGGCTTCCTTCGAGGAACTCAAGAAGCAGGCTATTGATTTGGGCCTCTCAGGAACAGACGTTGGACAATGTCATCTAGCAGCAGTCCTACGAGCGAGAAGAACGAGCAGCCGAGCGACGAGAACGGAAGGAAGAAGAGGAGCGACAAGAACGAGAAGCGGACCGACAAGAAAGGTTAGAACTTGCTCGTCTTGCAGCTGAAACTGAACGAATGCGTCTGTCTGCGCAAGGTAAGCCTGACACTCTTACCATCCTTGAAGCAGCTGCTCGTCCTCGCCTTCCAGTGTACCAGGACGGAGAAGATATCGCTACCTATCTCACTCGCTTTGAGAGAGTAGCAGAGCTGTTACAGTTCGACGTGGGTACGTATGCTGTCAGGTTAGGGTGTCTGTTGACAGGAAAAGCTGCAGGATTGTAGATCTCCCTCTCCTGAGATTACCAGTGATTACCCTCTCTCCTGAGATTACCAGTGATTACGACACGCTGAAGAAGTCCTTGCTGGCAGGATTCAAGAAGACTTCAGACGGATATCGCCTCGACTTCCGCAGTGCCAAGATTAGAGACGGAGAAAATTATACCCAGTTTGCTGTTCAATTGACTCGTCTATTCCAGAGCTGGTTGGAGGCTTCTAGCGTTCAGGAAGACTTTCATTTCTTAAAAAACTTCATGGTACTGGACCAGTTCTTGGCTTCTTTGAGTCCTGACCTCCGTACTTTTATTAAAGAACACAGACCCTCGTCTCTCGACAACGCAGTCCAGTTAGCTGATGATTGGACCTCTGCACACCCCTCTAGTCGATCTTCTGCCAAGTCTGCTCCACGACCGTTGAAGCCCACGTGGAAGACTTCACCACCAGTTCCCCCGTCATCCACACCGACTACTTCCTCCACCATCAAGTGTCATAGCTGTGGTGAGTTAGGCCACATCAGACCCCGGTGTCCCAAGAATCCACGGGCCTTCAAAGAGAATCCTCCATCTCAACCCTTCACGGTAGGATTTTGCCTCTCTGAGCACCGTGTTCCTCGACCCCTTGTTGCAGGTACTGTTAATGGCTCTTGGACTTCTTCCATCTTTAGGGACTCTGGGTGTACCTGCATTGTCGTTGTAGACGAAATGCTTCCTGATGCCGACCTCACCAACTGCCGCCGGTGTCAAGTGGCCGACTACCTGGGGCGGGTTGACATCTTCCCTGTCCTCCACTGTTACATCAGTTGTCCCTACTTTGAGGGCTGGACTGACTTAGTCCGGGCTCCCATCAAGTTTGCCAGCGTCTTGATTGGTGATGTCCCTGGGGTACGGGTTCCTAAGGAGCCATACCCTACCTTCGACTACGGTGATCGGCCTCCAGCTTCTGAACCAACTTTGGCTTCTAACGATATTGCACCTCCAGTCCAGGGCTTTGCCAAGTCAGCCCCTGTCTACCCGGACTCTCTAGCCTCTTCTACTTCCCCACAGGTATGTGTAGTGGAAACTCAAGCCTCGACGGCTAGGATGAAGCCTTCATCTTCCTGATATCCAGCCACTGTCTGTCACCCCTGAGGAGTTTGCTCGTCTCCAGATGTCATGCGATACACTGACTATCACACGAGCCAAGGCTGCAACAGGAGAAATCGACCAAGTTCGGAACAACTCCACCTTCCAGTTCCTCTTCCACGAAGGACTCCTCTACAGGAAGTGCCTCACTTCACGGCGTCTAGAAAAGGTGGGAAAGTTATGTTTGGTCGTTCCACGTAAGTGCCGGCCTATTGTGTTAAATGTAGCACATGAGAACCCTTTAGCTGGTCACTATTCCCATCGCAAAACGGAACAAAGTTACAGACCAATTTTTCTGGCCTGGGATGGGTACTGACATCTGGGTACACTGCCGTTCCTGTGACAAGTGCCAGCGCTTCTCTCAAAAGGGGCGAGTGAGACCAGCTCCCCTTCAGCCTAAGCCCATCGTTACCGAGCCCTTTGCTCGTGTTGCCATCGACCTAGTTGGACCACTCTCCCCGTCTTCCTCCGCCGGACACAGGTATATCCTAACCCTCATCGACTTTTCCACAGGCTTCCCTGAAGCCCTGCCACTAAAAGATGTTGACTCGATCTCAGTGGCTGAAGCTCTTCTCACCATCTTCTCCCGAGTTGGCATCCCTCGTGAAGTCCTGTCCGATCGTGGAACCCAATTCACTTCAGCTCTGATGCAGGAGTTACATCGACTATTGGGGGTCAAGCCGATCTTCACCACGCCTTACCACCCTAGTGGCAATGGTCACATTGAGAGACTGCACGGTCCCCTGAAAGCCATCCTGAGAAAGCTCTGCAGCGAGAAACCACGTGAATGGCACAGGTATTTAACTCCTACTCTGTTTGCCCTCAGAGAAACTCCCAGTGACAGGACGGTTTTCTCGCCATTCGAGCTGCTCTATGGTCGCAGCGTCCGTGGTCCCCTCTCCGTGTTACGCGACCTTTGGGAGGACAAGACCCTTCAACAGGACGAGCGGACCAGCTTCCAGTACGTTTTGGAGCTACGGGATAAACTGGAGGAATGTAGCAAGGTCGCCGCCCAGAACGCTGAAGTCAGCCGCCGCCTCTATAAGACTTACTTCGACCTCAAGTCTCAAGGTAGGACTTTCGAGCCAGGCGATAAGGTGCTTGTACTTCTACCCAGTGACACCAGCAAGCTCCTTGTGTCCTGGAAGGGGCTCTACAGGATCCTACAGAAAAGAGGTAAAGTTGACTATCTCGTTGATCTTCCCAAAGGACCTAAAATCTTCCACATTAACATCCTGAAAAAAGTACCACCGCAGAGCCCGAGTTCAGTGTGTGCAGGTCCTGGATGAAGTTACCACACTAGAAGCACTCTCGGCACCTGGGAAAGATGGACCCGCCGTCATCGAGGAGCCGCTTCCCAGTTAAATTTTTGAGCTCCCGACGACACAGGGTTTCTCAGAGGCCCCTACTACCGAAAAGCCTCAGGTAGGAGAATCCCTCACCTTGGACCAACACTCCAGCATTGAAGATCTCCTAGGGGGATTTACTGATGTTTTTTTCAGATGTTCCAGGTCACTGCACTACCTTGGAACACATCACTCTCACCACGACCGACCGAGTCCAAGCCAAGATTTATCCGGTCCCCGTCCATCTTCAACCTTCTTTCAGACAAGAAGTTGAGACTCTCTTCCAGCAAGGAATCATCCAGCACTCGTCCTCTCCTCATTGTTCTCCTGTTGTTATGGTAAGAAAACAGGACAATTCGTACAGAATGGCTATTGACTATCGTCAATTGAATTCCATCAGAGTTTTTCATGCCGAACCCGGATCTGGTTTTCGTTCTGAGGATCGATGCCTCCAGCCGCGGGATTGGAGCAGTCCTTCTGCAGTACTACAGCGACTGTCCCCATCCCGTCGCCTACGCCAGTCGGAAGTTACTCGACCGTGAAACAAGGTACTCCACGATCGAACGGGAGTGCCTTGCAGTCGTCTTAGCCATCAACAGGTTTGACTTCTACCTTCGCGGTAAGGAGTTTATTTTAGAGGTGGATCACAAGCCTTTGTTGTACCTGTCAACCTTCAAAGGAAAGAACGATAGACTACTTCGTTGGGCTTTGTCTCTTCAAGTATACAAATTCCGAGTCGTTCATGTGGCAGGAAAAGATAACTTGGGTGCTGACCTACTGAGCAGGTCTTGACTGTTTGTTTAAATCTACTTCCAGCAGATTCTTGTTTGTGGGGCCGTGTGAGGGATATGTACTACACCAGCCGGCTATAACATCTACGCTCTGCCGGCCTCGTTAAACTACGCCCTGCCGGCCTAGTTGAAGCAAGGCCTCGTTAAACTACGCCTTGCCGGCCTCGTTAAGTCTGTCGGCCTCGTTCCAGCTCCTGGCTCCTCCTCCTCCCGTGTACCCGGGGGTTCCGAGGTTACTTCTCAGCCTGGCTGGCCAAGACGGACAGACACCAGCTCACCGCCACTCAGTGCACACCTCGCCTCCGCTACCTCAAGCTGGATCATCGTCTTACCGGCAAAGCTGCTGGTTTGGGCTGCTTGCTGCTTCTCCCCCTTTGGCTACTGGCTGACCTGTCACCACTACTGTCTCCCCATTGCACTCCAACTTCTAGACTTTACTTCCCCGGCCTTTCGTTGAGTGGATTATCACCGGTGCACCCAACCCCGGTGACTCAGCGGGCCAACCCTTGCACACAACATTGGTTTGATTGTTTTGTTGTCATTTTGTTGTCTTTATATTTGGTATTAATATATTCACCCTACTTTTTGTGCTGTTTTCCTCTCCAAAGGACTATTAGGGCATTCCTGGCTAACATCTTAAATTTGAGGGCGAGAGATCGTGGCCTCCCGTTTTTCCCTCACAGTAGTTATATATTTCTATAAACCATTATCAGTATTAGGCTATATTTTCCCCCTGCCGACCCACAACATTGACGGGCTCTAGATAATCCGTGTGTCTCTTGAGGCCTCTTCTATTTGTTCCCAATAATCTACTCCTGATTTTGCTCTGAATCCGAATCCGTTTTGGATTCACTGGGTGCAAATAGAACATCAGAATTAGTTTTGGATTTGCTGGATCAAAACAATAACAATGAGAGGCCAGTCGCTGCCCAGCCGTCACACTAGTCACTTCTCCGAGGAAGTGTTGAGTTACAATTGTCATTATCTGATGCATTTAGGGCGATAGCGGCACCCCTAATTATCACCAACCTGCTTATATTGAGATGCCAGTGGCTGGCCAGCCATGATCAGCTATTGACGCTCACTACTTTTACTGGGACGTAAAATCAATAAAGATCACCGATCGTCACAAGAGGTTAACCTCAAGATCAAGATAAAACCATGATGACCTGACCTGTGACATCATGATCAAGATCAAGCAGTTAGGCCTACAACGCCATCCCAGCCACCACAACGCCATCCCAGAAATCCAGCTACCTGTCCATCCAGCTTTTTAAAGGAGATCAGAATGGCAGCAGGCTTTGCTAATTATAATCAACTCTTGGAAGACAGTGACGAGGACAATGTACCAGTAATCATTGCTGCAAGTGCTTGTTTGGTGCATGCTGAAACAGTCAAGTAAGAAATACAAGCCCTCCTGTTCCTCCACAAAAGGGAGATGATTATCAACTTTGTTTTGGAATTATTTCCTGTAATGCCGTTTCAATATTTTTTCTCCATTTGATAGTTTTTCTTTTTCTTTAATGCATTTGAGTGCTAAGGCGTAATTTGTTGTACAAATAAATATTAAACAAAAATATATGATATTGCGTGGTGCTTTTTTAATATGATGTTTCAATTATAAGAATATGCCAAAGCTAGTGGACAAAGTAATTCTAATAATATTATCCTACTTTATGGATGGTGATAAGAGGTGGATGTAATAAGAGGTAATAATGGGGTAACAGGAAGTAGCACGTGTAGGTAGGTCATCAGACCTTTTGTAGCTTCCTTATGTTATGTTTTTTTTTCCCTCCTTTTAGATTACATGGAAGGCATGACTCCACCTTTTCTGAAACATTGGAAGGAATGGATGATATAGTCTTCTTCCAACAACTGAGACTATCCAAAGCAGCCTTCGAGCATCTGCATAGCCTGCCCCGACAACAAGAACAAGAGGATGTTACTGTGTACAAGAGAGGGAAGAAGAAAATAACACTAACAGAGAGTTTGCACATTACCCTCTGTTATTTGGTAAATAAAACTACATTCAGAAAGATTTCAGTCTAGTTCAATTTATCTATCAGTGTCACACACAAAATTTTATATAACACGATAGAAAAGATTTGTGGTTTAATAGAAAACATTATCAAGTGACCGACAGATCTTGAAAAGACGCAGGAGGAATTTATGGTTACAGCTGGATTTCCTGGTATTGTGGGAAGTATAGACGGCACACATATTAAAATTTGCCCTCCTGCCAATAGGCATAATGAGCATTTGGATAGGACATTTAAACATTTTGTCACTTTACTGGCTGTTTGTGATGCTAAAAAAAAATTCACTTTGATACCTACAGGTTTTGCTGGCAGTATTCATAGCCAAAGGTGTCTATCTTTAAGCTCGGTGAGTGAGCGAGTGTTAATATTGCCTAATGAGTACTTCCCAAAGACTAGTATACACATAGTGGGAGATTCAGCATTACTCTGCAGCCAGGATTGATGGTACCATTTAAGGATCTTGGAAATTCGATCCCATCACAAGCATTTCTTATATGACAAAAAGTTTTTTTTAACTAGATGTGTTATCGAAAACACATTTGGATTATTGAAAAATAGATTCAGGTCTTTGATGAACCTCGAAGTTAAACTTTAAAATGTTACACCAATTATTGTAGCATGCTGCACCCTCCATAACATTTCTTTAAAATTTAATGATTATCTTGAGGAATCAGACACTATGGACCCACCAGATGAATCTATTAATTCTAATCCAGCAACAGAGTTTGAGTCAAACAATCCCAATGCAGCTGCAAAAAGAAGAGGCTTGTGTTCAATGTTTTGATAATTCCACAGCACACACACACACACACACACACACACACACACACACACACACACACACACACACGAGTAACGTATTGCTAGCCTATGATGATTGTTATTTAAAGTTAAGAAAATCCTCAGGTAACATATACCCATGCTCAGGTAAAGTTAACATATAGTATTATATGTTCATTATTTAGTCATATATTTTATAGTGATTAATAAACTATACATAATATTTCCTTTTTTATATTCCTGTGTTTCATAATTCCTTTTTATAAAAAATATAAAATTAAATCTGGTGTAAAGGCCTTACTGTTTTCCTTTAAAAAATCATAAATAAATAAATAATATATTATGTAAATGACATCAAGCACTGCTGCTGCTGCTTTCCCTCCGCCTTCTCTTCTTCTGCATAGCAGTTAATTAATTGATTGCATCCACAACCTTATTTATCTTTTCCAGCTGCCGTTGCAGCATGTGTTGCATTATTTGCATCATCTGAACCTGAATAATTTGTTTCTGTTCCCTATATTCATTTCTTTTTTTGATATAGTGGGAAGTATTGTAGATAAGAAGAGTAGACAGCACAAAGGAATACAGACAGCAACAGACCTATAAGTCCCTATTTGGCTATTTGATTCCTCTAAACTACACTGACTATTATTAGTAGAGAAAGAATAGTACACTAGCAAACTTCTCCACATCCCCTTTCCCTCTAGCTAAGGCTGCCCGAAAAGAAGTGATACCACGTAATATCAAAAAAGTACCAGGGCCCGTATCCACAAAAATTCTTAAGTCGTTAAGTAGACTTAAATCACGATTTCGACTTAAGAATTCATCTTAACCCTTCCACTGCCGTCTACAGCATATGCTGTAAACCAAATTATTAATTATAGCGACAAACTGGCAACTACCGGGCATGCAAGCATTAACCACACCCCTTTTCAAATCAGTCACACCCCATCTGTCACAAGGAAAGGTGTACTGCTCCATGCCAACTCAAAATACCCGTCACATCTCACATAGAAGCAAGTCTTGTAGGATAACTATTTTAGGCAAGGACTTATAATTGAGACTAATCTTTGTTTTACATATATATAAACAGTAGTAAATAATAAAATAGGCTATAGGTACTCAAAACTTGTCGCTTCTCAAATTCATAATGCAGCCAGTTCCCATGAATATTTGGCATAAGTAGGCTAGCATAATATAGCAAAGATATGATAGAATAAGTATATATGTATGAATTATTATCATTATTACCATTATTATTAGTAGTAGTAGTATATCATTAGTTTTATCATTATCATTATTATTATTATTATTATTATTACTATTATTATTATTACTATTATATCATTTTCATCATTATCATTGTTATTACTATCATTATTATCATTATTATTATTATTTTTATCATTATTATTATTATTATTATTATTATTATTATTATTATTATTATTATTATCATTATTATTTGAAATCAATAATAGCAGTTATTCATGTCGCTGAGAGCTGACCCTGCCGAGTGCAAAACGCACGACCATGATTCCTTTATTATTATTATTATTATTATTATTATTATTATTATTATTATTATTATTATTGTTATCATTATCATTATTATTACTATTATTATCATTATCACCAGTCATCATCATCATTTATTCATTAGTATTATGTGACAAATATCACTTATTACCCTAAACACTCATATTCATTATTTCGTATCTTGTATCTTGCTGAGAGGCGATCCTGCGGCCCACGCTACACCTCTACATTACAACGCATTCCCTTCTTCATCTTATTCTTCTTTTCTTTTTTCTATCTTTACTATTATTATTATTATAATCATTATTATAATTATTTTCTATTATTTTCATTATCATTATTATCATTATTATTATTATTAGTAGTAGTAGTAGTAGTAGTAGTAGTAGTAGTAGTAGTATTTGCATTATTATTATCATTATTATTTATATTATCATCATCATTTGTGGTATAATTTTCACTATCATTACTGTTATTATTGTTATTATCATCATTATTTATATTAGCATCATTATCATCAGGTCAACACTAGAGAGGATGAATTCCAAGCCTTCAAGGCGATCACCTTCACCACAACCCATAGGAACAGACAACCATTTAGACTTTGACGATGTGGACCTGTTGGTGACTGGAAGTGAAGGAGACAGTACTAGTGACAGTGACGGTGGCCTGAGGGGGGAGGGAGAACCACAGGGTAGGAGTAGTACTGATGGAGCCACACCACCTGCTACGAATCCAAGTGAAAATGTTTTCCAATGGAGTGATGGCCAGGATTTTGTCCCTGACATCCATGACTTTGATGCATCTTCATCAGGCATCACTCCAGCTTTCCCAGTTAGGCCTGATGGGGTAGAGCTGGAGTATTTTGAGGCATTTTTTGATGATGAAGTGATGACGAAGATAGTAGACGAGACAAACATTCAACATGACTATCTCGTAGGGCAGTCGAGTGACGAGTCAGAGTCAGGGAGAGAGGACATTACACACCACAGCCGACTTAGGACTTGGATGAATACAACTGTTAGGGAGCTTTTTGTTTTCTTTGCTCTTATTATTCTTATGCCACACTCAAAGAAACATGTGATCAGTGACTATTGGAAGAAGAACACGCTAATAGGAACACCTACTTTTGGCAAATACATGTCTAGGAATAGGTTCCAGGCCTTACTTAGCACTCTACACTTCGCCAACAATGCACACCCTAGACCTGAAGATCCTATCTGGAAGATAAGGGATATATTCATGATGCTAAAAGCACGGTTCATTCGTTTTTTCAAACCATTCTGTAAGCTGGTCATTGATGAATCCCTTGTGTTATTCAAGGGCCGACTGACATCCAAACAATACATGCAAACAAAAAGGAACCGTTTTGGCATCAAATTGTTTGTTTTGTGTGACTGCGAGACTGGTATTGTTTTGGACTTCCTCCCATATACTGCCTCCAGCATTGACTTCAATAGAAATGACATCCATAAAAGTACTGGTAGCATCATCAAGACCTTGCTTGCCCAATGCATGGATACAAAAAGCCACATTTTGTACACTGACAGCTACTACACAAATCCAAACTTGTCAGCTTTTCTCCATAGTAAGGGTGTTGGCTCGTGTGGCACAACACGTAAATGCCGTAAGAACATACCTCCAATTTTCAAGACCCGTAAAACAAAACCAGGTGACTATTACATCCAAAAGTCAGGAAAACTTATGGCAATGCAGTGGCATGATAAGCGGGGAAGTGATAATGCTGTCAACATTACACACAGGAGAAATGAAAAACACGGGCAAAACACATTTCAGGACAGAGAACCCCATACTGAAGCCAGACCTTGTCATTGACTACACGCAAAACATGCGTCTTGTTGACAAGGCTGACATGATGGTTAGTTTTGTAGACTGTGTAAGAAGAACACTCAGCTGGCATCACAAACTCTTCCTTCATCTAATTGACATTTGTTTGCTGAATTCATACAATTTCATGTTGGTATGGAGTGGAAGGAAGCCAACATCTCTGAGGGAATTCAGCTATTTGGTTTCTTACCAATTACTTGAAAAGTACGGAGAACCAGTTTCAAGACATCCAGGCCAGCACTCACTACAGCAACACATGCCTGACCGTTTGGCATGTTCTGCTTGGGTACAGCGTCACTACCTGCAGCCTTTTCCAGCCCCACCACCCACTGCCAAAACAAAACGGACAAAAACACAAAAGGACTGCCACGTTTGTAAACACACCACCCAGCGACCCAAGAAAAGAAAAATAACTTCTTATCACTGTAAGGAGTGCAATGTAGCATTGTGTCCAGGAGAATGCTTTATGCAGTACCACACACTACACACATACTGACGGCTTCCAGAAGTACAAATACACCTATTTTCTTGTTTGTCAAAGCTTATATAGATGTATGCTGAAAAGCAATTTTTATTCAGTAGCATACAGACATTGAATAAATCCAAATTTTCTCATTGTATAATACACATATTATAGGTATGCACACACACACACACACACACACACACACACACACACACACACACACGATGTATAAGATAATATTTTTTACGTGAGGATTTATTCATTTTTAGACGGAGTACTGTTACATACTTTTGTGTTTTATTGTATTATGTCATTGGTTTTGCTCACATTCTAACGTTTAGGCGTATATGAAAAACATTTATGAAAGGAAATGTTTAGATTGTGATAATGTGCTGCAATGACTGTTGTGAAAGACAATACATAGAAAACATAGGTCTGGTTAACATGTTGCAATATTATTTTATGTTGAAATTTTTTTTAGCAGTAAGAAAAAAAACGTGACGAACCGGTGTTTCTATTTAGTACCTAATGCCTTGAGAGATAACAGTATGAAATTGAGGTGTAAGAGTATGTACTGAGAATGAGGTGTAGGGATTTTTGAAGATTTGTCGAGGATGAGGTGTGCGTCACTGTTTGAGGGTGCACAATGAGGATGATGTCTGTCATAGGGATGAAGTATGTGTGTGTGTGAGAGTTTTCTTTTTCTTGGAAATAATTCCTCTCAATTTATTTACCAATGGAACTTATTTTCCACGTAAACAAATAGTAAGATAACAGTTTAGGAAACACCAGTCCTCCACAGTGGTCCTCCAAGAGGAACGAAGACGGGTCGTGAAACATGATATGATATAACAGCGTCCTGCATCTCGGCTTCTACAGTGAAACAACATGATGACGGCGGCACATGTTTCGCCCTCCTTCATGATGCCGGCAGGCACCGGAGTTGATGGCTGGATAGGGTGGTTTCATCAATTTTGTAAATAGAACATTTGGACTGATGGATGGATTGATGAAGGGTTTGATGGATGGATGGGTGGATTGATAGATGAATGGATGGATGGGTAGATGGATGGATGGGTGAGTGGATGGATGGATGGTTGGGTGGATGGATGAATGGATGGGTGGATTTATGGGTGGATGGGTGAGTCGATGGGTGGATGGATGGATGGGTGGGTCGATGGATGGATGGATGGATGGATGGGTGAGTGGATAGATGGATGGGTGGATAGATGGTTGGGTGGATGGATGGATGGGTGGGTCAATGGATGGGTGGATGGATGGATGGGTGGGTCGATGGATGGAGGGATGGGTCGATGGATGGATGGGTGGGTCGATGGATGGATGGGTAGGTCGATGGATGGGTGGGTCGATGCATGGATGGGTGGGTCAATGGATGGATGGGTGGGTCGATGGATGGATGGGTGGGTCGATGGATGGGTGGGTCGATGGGTGGATGGGTCGATGGATGGATGGATGGGTGGATAGATGGTTGGGTGGGTGGATGGATGGATGGGTGGGTCGGTGGATGGGTGGGTCGATGGATGGAGGGGTGGGTCGATGGATGGATGGGTGGGTCGATGGATGGATGGATGGGTGGGTGGGTCAATGGATGGATGGGTGGGTCGATGGATGGATGGGTGGGTCGATGGATGGATGAATGGGTGGGTCGATGGATGGATGGATGGGTGGGTGGGCCGGTGGATGGATGGATGGATGGGTCGATGGATGAGTGGGTCGATGGATGGACGGGTGGTGGATGGATGGGTGGGTGAATGGATGGATGGATGGGTGGTGGATGGATGTATAGGTGGATAGATGAATGAATGATGGATGGCAGGCAGGCTGTACGTTCAAAATGCTAGTGCTGTGTTCAGTGTGGATAACGACGCTAGCCTATCTGATGGGCTGCGTCGGGTTGCCAATGGCACATTTTTACAGAATATTTGCATCCAAGATATATTGTGTATAGAAAGAAAAATATTTTTCCTCTATTCTTCAGATCGTTGTGAGTTGATAAAGAAAAATTTGAATAAAATCAAAAAATTTTTTTTAATTCTATAAATCGAACACTTAGAAAAGACCTCGGCAGTGGAAGGGTTAAGCGCGAAATCCGTCTTAAAGTTGACTTAACTGGCGGTCACGTTAAGTCTGCTGGGGACCAAGCTTAACGGGCCGGAATTACACTTAAGTCGACAAGATGGCCGAATGTCAACAAGTCCGTCACCGCCAACTGAGGATTTACCAGCCTCGAAAAGACGTCTTAAACATGCTGAGTGACGCCGAGCTGGTGAGGAGATGCCAGTTGGATCGTGCAGGAGTGCTATACGTGACTGATTTGGTGAGAGGGGCATTGCAGAGCCTCACTTCAAGGAGTAATGCACTGACACCGGAGATGAAAGTTCTCATCACACTGCGTTATTTGGCCACGGACAAGATGCAACTGTGCAATAGTGACGATCTAGCACCAACCCAAGCGTCAGTAAGCAGAGCTATTACTGACACATTGCAAGCACTCACCCAGCCAGAGTTATTGTGTGACTTTGTGAAGTTCCCTCTCACCCTACCTGAAATCCGCCGTAAGCAAGAGGAATTCCAACAAATTGCAGGTTTCCCTGGCGTTGTAGGTGTCATTGATTGCACCCACATCAGGATAGTGGCTCCACGGGACCAGAAACACGCATATGTGAATAGAAAAAATTTCCACAGCATCAACACTCAGTTAGTGTTTGATGCTTCCTATGGAATAATGGATGTTGTTGCAAATTGGCCTGGGTCCACTCATGATGCCCGTATTTGGCGAGAAAGTGGACTCAGAACCCTCTTTGAAGACAACCTTGTACCACCACATTCATCTGCTTGGAGACGACATCTGTTTACTCCCTTCCCTCGGCCAAAGACAGATGCACAAGCAGCTTACAACAGGTTAGTCTGTTATATAGTCACTTGTTATTACTGTCATGCTGAGCTAGTACCATTATAACCTAATCTAATCTAGCATTGCATAGCTAGGCATTAGATGGTGCTTATTTGTAGACGTCATAAGTATATTGGTCAAACTAAACAATCACTACTCCAACCCTTTCTTTTTTTCTCCTTCCCTACATAGTATACATAATGTACTCAACACATCTGTGAAGGTTTCAGGCGGGGGAAATCATTATTTACCTCGCAAAACGTCTTTGAAGTTATGTTAGGTTAGGTTAGGTTAGGTTGGTTAAGTTAGATTGAGTTATGGTTAGGTTAAGGTTGTTAGGTTAGGTTACGGTTATGTTAGGTACGGTTCAATTAGGTTCGGTTATATAAGACACTAAAATTTTATTACCCAAAAGTTAGGGTTCTCAACCTTAAATTTTTTTCTGGATTTGGGTAATAAAATGTAAAAATCTTATATAACCGAACCTAACTGAACCGTACCTAACCTAACTTAACCTAACAATAACATAATCGTAATCTAACCTAACAACCTTAACCTAACCATAACTCAATCTAACTTAACCAACCTAACATAACTTCAAAGACGTTTTGCGAGGTAAATAATGGTTTCCGCCGCCTGAAACCTTCACAGATGTGTTGAGTACACTATGTATAGTATGTAGGGAAGGAAAAAAAAAACAAAAAAGGGATGGAGTAGTTATTGTTTAGTTTTACCAGTATATATTATGTTATCAACCATCCCCACACACACAAAAATGGAAAAAAATATATAAATAAATAAATAAATATATATATATATATATATATATATATATATATATATATATATATATATATATATATATATATATATATATATATATATATATACACAAACACATTTATATATTTGGTGCACTTGTGCCTTTGACAGTTATGTATTGAGTAGGTATCAATTAGCATTCCGACAATTTTTCTGGTAGTGACACATTGGCCAATATGTAATGGGTCTCATACTCAGCACATGATGTACATTCACAGCCGCGGTTACATTAGTGACATGAGTGGACTCACGACCAGTCAATTTGATTGGCAAATGATTCACAGGAAGAAATAATTGTGATCATGGGCCTTGCCGAATGCAAGGAACATTGCTGACACATTATATTATCTGTCAGAAGATGAGGTAATGCTTGCAATTGTACATCTGTAATAAATGTCCCGTCCCTTTCTTAACAACATACTCCTCTTTCAGGGCACATAAGAGGACAAGATCCGTTGTGGAACGCGGAATCGGCCAGCTCAAAAGGCGGTTTCACGTTCTCCATGGTGAAATCCGCCTCACACCTGCGAAAACATGCCAAGTAATAGTTGCATGTGTCATCCTGCACAACATATGTAAGAGGAGAAATATCCAGCTGCCGGAAGACCCAATTGCAGACCCTATGGCTGAGGTGGAGGAAGAACAGCAAGGCCAAGAAGGTGTGCAATTAACCATCTTCATTTATTCATACTTGTACAACTTCTAGAGTATATAGTCAGACTGGACCCATCCTCAGGTATACGTACATATGTGGTAAGAAACACCTCTCGCCACATCTGTACGTATACCTGAGGATGGGTCCAGTCAGAGTACCCAATACGTTGTACAAGTACGAATATATGAAGATGGGTTTACTGTGGATTTTTACGTTCATCGTCAACTTGTGTATATATATATATATATATATATATATATATATATATATATATATATATATATATATATATATATATATATATATATATTTTTTTTTTTTTTTTTTTTTTTTTTTTTTTTTCCAATAACACTATCTGATTATAACGCATTGCTATTGCATATTGTAGGGCACTACTTTGATAGTTTTTCATAAATGCTTATTTGCTTTCCTATAGTACAACTACCAGCTGGTGCGGCGAATGGGACTCAGTACAGAGAACAGTTCTGCAACCTACATTTCGGGTAAATAATCAGCTAATGCACTGCATATGTTGTAGATTTCATCTTCCACTCACCCCTAACCTGATCATATAGGTACTCTTTCATTTGTCACACCTTACTTTATAAGGCTTCATAACATCAACAACTAATCTCTTGGCCTTTCATACATTGCCCCATCACAAGCAGTTTGCAGGCTTGTAGTGAAGTCTATTTCATGAACGTTGCATTAATGATATCTTTTTATGTTTTTTTTGTAGTGGGGAACAATAACTCGACTCCAGGAAAGGAAACACAAAACACAACAATCAGTACTACACTATATTTTAGTGCTCATATGCACACCCCACAGGAAGGCTGCAGTGTTGGCCATCCCATCCAGCAGGAGCACACATGCCATCCTCCTCTTGTTGGGTGACCAGCTGAAACAGAAAGCAAATAAATGAGCCTGTGAATGAAGTGTTCCAATTACCGCAAACATGACACTGGAAAACAGACAAGTGTTTACAGGACAAAGATATATTGGAAAGAGGGTTAAATGGTGTAGTGATGCATTTGTGTGTTATGTGATGCTGGAAAATGTGCAGTTTTGTGATTTGTAATTATATATTACTGTACGTGTTGTGTGCGAGCTTACTCATGTAAACACTGAACTGTTGTTATGTAAGTTGCTGTTATTTTTATTGCTGCATGACTTTAGATAATCAAGCAGCTTATGTGTCAAAATGTACTCAATATATTTAAATGCATACTCATCATACTAATTATTTACCTCCTAATTCTGGTTGAGCGCTAGGGTGTATGCCTGTTGCCTTAATATATGCCTCCATGCCACGCTCATATTTCTCCAACATCCGGCTGAATAGAGCCAAACCTTCTGTACAGCCGTGTGCACCGGCTGGGCAGACAGGAGGGACAGAAGCTGGCATCGTTGGAGGTGGCAGTGGTTGGGCGGGTGGAGGCTGCATGTGGCGAACCACAACAACCTCACTGGCTGGCTCCTCAGCCAGTGAAGGCTGTTGTGACTGCACCACATCCTCCGTGGTGGCTGTGGCTGCGGCTGCGGCAGCTCTGCTAAAAATAACAAAGTATGCCTTAACTGCATAAACATATGATGTATCAAGTACCCTACTGCAATATGGTGCAGTTATACATGAAACAACAAATGGAAACACTAATTTAAGCATAATAAATGTGGTCAATAACAACACCATCAGACTTACTGTAGTAACACCAGTTGAACCTATCAGTCCTGCATTAGACACTAATCACCAACAAATGATTTGCCTCATTACTTCGGTCATAACAACTATTAACATAAGATAGCACTATAATGGTACAAGCCATAGGAGGTTAAGCGTAGACACTTTCCACTAACAGAACATTTCCCAACATTACTTTTGTCATAACAATCATAAATATAATGTTGTATAATTGTGCTACAAAGCATAAATAGTAGTTACTGAAACTGTCTTCATTAGTTTGGCCAGCTTACCTGGCATGCCAGTAACTGCTGTCCATATGGGTCTGTGTGGGAACACCGTCCACCACAACTTGGTCTTCCCCCAAGACCCGTAATACTGCTTCACTAACAGCATCTAAAGTTATTTTGACAGGACTGCCACCACCTGTACCACGGAATAAAAAAGTATTTAAAGGTCGGATTGTGGCCAACTGTATATTTTATTCAGAGTTGCCATTCATTTTTTCACAGTACAGTAATAGCTTAATATTTCATAAACTAACCATCAAATATCTCCAAAACTAAAGAATCTACTTGTCTTACCTTAGAAATGCATTAAAGCTAATATTTAACCCTCTTGGAGATCATATAGATAAGTAAGATATACAAAACAGGTTTTCCATACAAAGTGAAACAATAATATCATTAATCACTTGGGTGGATGCGCCATGAGGTTAGGTTTAGTTCTAAAATTATAGTTGAGGGGCAACAATCTACTTTACTCGGTTAGGTCATTATTTAAATTTGTTTTCCAAGAGGATTAAGGTTTTCCCCAAACATTTCTAAGATAAGATTACAATTACATTCTTTAGGAGGTATCAACTTTCTCATTGCTACTAACCTGTCTTATTTAACCCCCTTCTCACTGTGGCAGAATTCTTCAGGGCAGTGGTTTTGACATTTTGCCATTTCTTTTCAATTTCAATCTGTGTTCGGCACAGGTTGAAAGTAGAGTTGAGCCGGGCAGTCACTTCTGTCCAGCTAGCCTTCTTATCTTTTAAGGTAAGATTGCTGCTGAACTTACCCTTAATGCAGCCATAGTGAACACCAACCATCTCAATCATGAACAACGTTTCTTCCTCCTTCCAGTCGGAAGAGCGCTTCCTTTTGCTGGAAGGAGCTTGGTCTGCGGAGTTCATCTTCAAGTTTGGTCCTTTAAACGTGGCGCGTACCGCGTAGTGCTCATAATGTAAACATAAAAACGAAAGAGTGTCTGTCGCCTTGCGCGGTAAATATAAAAACCGTATTAAACTTTAGACGCAAGCTTATAATGTCAATATTCCTTACGTATATTATCACTTTTCATGTTTTGTCTAGTAATATTCAATATTTATTCATTGATAAACTGGAATTCCGCTGTTTAAAAAAAAAAAAGTTTTTGCTAGGCTACTTTTTTCATACTGCGCTACTTCTTAGACTTAAGATTAAAACTTAAGTTAAATCTTAAGTTTCACTTAATTTTCCTCGCGCTAAGTGAAACTTGTCCAATTTTAAGATTTTTTTGTGGATACGGGCCCAGGAGCTTAATAGGACAGTGAGAAGAATGGTGTGTATCTACGAAAGTAACTTTTAGACACGAGTTTTAGACGGAAAATATGCGATGAAATCTTCAGTAAATTATCTTAAGTACCTTAGATGCACCGCTGTCATATATGTTTGTCGGATTGACAACATGGCTGTCATGGACCAATGCATGAATTTCTTCATAGAAGGTAGGCTTTAATATAGTAGCCGCACCAGTTTTTTTTTTTAATTATCAGTGAATTTCTTGTATTCCCGCAGCAAATTTTTCCATTTTGATTTACATTACTCGGCATTGAAGTTCATCTCAAGCTGTAGGTTAAGGTTATAAATAGAAAGTGTTAATACATACATTGGTAGTGATGAGTGTTGCAAAACAGAGGTACCAAATTAGTACATTAATTATGGAAAAAATGCATGTACAATCATAGATTAGCCTATCTGTCCATAGCTTTTAACACACCTCCATTCTGGAACATCCCTTAAAGAGTTAGTAAATGAGTTTCTACTTTTCTATTTCAACACAATCTTTTCTTGTCTAAGCTATCCTCCCCATCGACTACAATCAATGTTACTCTGGTGCTCAGAATGCCTCTTCTATTTATTAAGAACCCTCACCATTCAATCTTCCAAATGACTCTTAAACTAGAACCCTCTCTTTTATATAACTTAGAAATATAACTCTTAAATACTATACCTTATTAGTTAATTTCATTGCAATATCTTTCCATATGGCTTTCTTTTTGGTAACTTTATCTTGGATAAATGTATAATCTTTGACTAGTTGGAGGAATGTGTCGATGATAGTTGGCAACCACACTCCTTCCTTCCCAAGACTGGAACATGCGTGGTTTTGCTCTTCTGGTGTGAGTGTGAACTGAGTCACTAGCAATGGGAGAAGAATATGAAAAAATTATAATACTTTATGCTTGTTCTATATCCCCCCAAAAAAAGTTCAGAGGATCTAAACATTCAACACTAAGAACAATAGGAATATGAACTAAAAATGAAACCAATAATGTATTATTAATTTTGCATCAGGCAATGATACCAGATTTCTATACCTTGAGCTGGTTCATGTTCAATTGAAGGTATGTCCTCATGCACAGTATTTTCGTGCTCCATAAATGCTTCATGTGTTTACCATAAATACCATGTTCCAAGGTTGGCATAGATACCTAAGGGAATCATGCAGACAAATATAATTTTTGGTCACCACAATGCAGCACATGTATGAGGTTGTATACACAAAAAACAACATAACATATATAGTTGCATGTATTGAAGACATGTTAGTAGTATTATAACTCTGAACCAACAAAACACAGAATATTTGAAAATGTTATTTTTCCAGTATGTGGTATATTCTGAGAAAGTTTACTAAAAAGATATTTGTTTGGCGGTTCTAGTGGACTAAGTTAAGTGGGCTAGGTTAGGTAAAACCCTTCCATTCGTCTTCCCACCTCCCGCAAAAAAAAAAATAACATGCATTCTCACAGATTCCTATGTTTGTTGGGAGGCGATGAGGAATTGGTATATCTCATTAACACTTTATTTACGATGAGAATGAGTGTCAAAGTCATCTTAAGCACAATGTAGGAGTGATGGGAATGCAGGAAAATATATTCAATTTTAGACTAAAACATTGCACAAAAATATAAATTTTGCCTGTTGCTTGGACAGGCAAACTCCATCAGATCATTCCAAAAATATTATTGACATTTAAAACTAACCCTGTTTACAAAATATCATCCTACATAGCACATAACACAGTTTTTTTTCATTTGCTAACCTAACCTGACCAATTGCTATCTATACTCAAGTCAATCGTTATATATATTCTTGATTATTCATAATCAAACAAAACGTTATCTATGCTCAGGATTATTTATAATGTATAACAATGAATTTTTTTTTAGTAGTGGCTGCTGTTATATATCTCCTTTGTTTCTGGTATTCATTACCATTATATAATTTTGTGCCTACAATAACATTCCTGCAACTTTTGCTTTTCATCTATTATCACCTCGTACATGTATAAGGTTTTATTGATAGTATATATATATATATATATATATAAATATATATATATATATATATATATATATATATATATATATATATATATATATATATATATATATATATATATATATATATATTGTTACGGTCACACCGTAACGGACACGGTTCTTATGCCCTAGTGCCGGGTGTACACTTATGAACAACCCAGTCACAACCACGTTACGGGCGTGTACGAACTGTAGTGCTGATGTTTATACGTCCTTTTAACCCACCAAAGGACAAGAAAAGTCGACTATCCCGTAGGACTAGTCACTCCGAGGGCCACACGCCGGTGGCTGGACAATAGGCTTTAAACAAGAAGTGCCTGGTTAAGGAACGTATGCACTCTTAGCCCCCAAACACAGCACCTACAGCCACCCCGTTAACGTTAAGAGGTCGCCAGTTCTTTTAACCCTCCAAAGAACAAGGAATCTCCCAGTAGTAACCACCTTCTCCTCCTTACATTCTAAAGAGACTTACAGTGAGCACAAGATTACAGTGCCTAGACAAGGAGCTATCGCTCCAACCAGAATACCGCCCACAAGGTGTCTTTCCACCCACTTTTGGTTGAATAATAACTCCTCTCGACTCTAATAACTCCCTGCAAAGTAGCCTCCCGCGAGGGGACTCCGTACAGTGAGTTATATGAGTCGTAATTAATTAACACTAAGACGGGATTACTCCTCGTCTGTGTTATCAAACAAGAGGCCCCAGATGATAGGCTCTCTCTCTCTCTCTCTCTCTCTCTCTCTCTCTCTCTCTCTCTCTCTCTCTCTCTCTCTCTCACAATAAGGACAACGAAGACAACGCCGAAACTACTTCCCCGAGACCTTGAACAGTCTGACAAAATTCTAGGTGGAGTTCACCGCTAGCTAGGTGTTAATGATACTGTCACCACACTCGTCTCAGTGCTCTGGCTTGTAACCGTTTCCTCTACAGACAGGGCCCTGCTGTCTAGCTACACAAATATACCCCTTATCTAATAGGCCAAACAGATAACCCACTCCCTTAAATATGAGGAGGTTACAAGCAAAATAATGCCAATTTGTGGGGAGCTCAGAGCGCGAGGTGTTCTTGGTGACGGCTAGCGAGTAACTGAATCTCTCACGGCATCTCAGCTCCCAGCTGCCCAGGCAGAGATGCCAAATCGCACCACCGGCGCGCCGTTTCTCACACACCGCGCCGCATCGACAAACATAGCCTAATAACTTCTCTTTCACAAAATCACCAAAGGCCACAGAGACGACGCAGGACAACAACAAACATACGAGAGGATGCAGAAAGGAATTGTCTACAAGATAGGATACCTTGCAACACAAAGAAGAAAGAGGGAAAGTCAGGAAAATTAGGAGAATGAGAAGACCCGAAATTCAAGTAAAAGCCTAACCAAAACTCGCTGGCAACTCTCTCTCTCACTCTCCCGCCACGCCTGGCTACGTGACCTTGAGATACACATCCCGCGCATTTCCTCTCTCTACCTCCATGTCTGGTCTTGGCCACGTGATTTGCAAACAAAAGACGCAACACACAGACATGTCACGTAGACACGTCTCCAACACTTTCCGTAGGGTGGGGCCCGCAACACGCCCCCCCCTTAAAGAAAAAATGTTTGTAAGTCTTACGGACTTATAAAAAAATTTTAAGCGGACTGAGTTATTCACTGGCTCGCGACAAACAATCGGCCACAACATTGTCTACCCCCTTAATGTGGCGAACCTCTAGGTTATACTCCTGCAAGAGTAAACTCCACCGAGTGAGTCGCACATTTTTAAATTTAAACTTGTCTAAAAATTGCAAAGGACTATGGTCAGAATAGATGGTAACTAGGGGACCATAGGCCGGGACATAGATTTCGAAGTGCTGCAGAGCCGAAAGAATAGCCAGTAACTCTTGCTCAATAATAGAGTAGTTCCTTTGGGCTGAAGTAAACTTCTTAGAGAAGTAGCAGACAGGGTGATTCACTTGGTGTTCGTCGGGCTGCATGAGAACTGCGCCCACCCCGGCCTGGCTGGCATCGACCGCCAAAGCAAAAGGCCTGGTGAAGTCCGGAGCCCGTAAAACTGGCTGACCGCACAAGAGGTCTTTTACTTGGGAGAAGGCGCTCTCACACGCCTCACTCCACACCCACTTCTTCCCCTTTTGCAAGAGGTCAGTCAAAGGTGCCAGCAAGGTGGAATACCCTGGCACAAATCGGCGGTAGTAGCCCACTACCCCGAGGAACCTCTGCAGAGCGCGGCGACAGGTCGGTGCGGGAAACCGCCTGATCGCCTCCACTTTGGCTTCGGGAGGAGTGATGTAGCCGTGGCCCACCACATACCCCAAGTACTGGACCCGAGCCTTAACAAAATCACACTTGTCCAGGTTGACCACCAACCCAGCCTCCTGGAATCGTGCAAACAATGCCTCCACATTGTCAAGGTGGTCCGACCAACAGGTGTCATAGATGACCACGTCATCGATGTACACGACGCAGTGCTGGAGTCCATCCACCACCTGGTCCATCAAATGTTGGAACGTGGCTGGGGCATTTTTAAGTCCATAGGGCATCACCTGGCACTGATAGCCTGCCCCATTAGCCACAAAACTAGCTATCTCTTTAGCACGGTCCGTGAGAGGAACCTGCCAGTAGCCCTTCACCAAGTCCACCTTTGAGATAAACGTGGCCCCTCCAATACGGTCCACTGAGTCATCCACCCGGGGCAACGGGTAGGTGTCGGCCTTGGTAAGTGTATTGACCTTCCTAAAGTCAATGCAAAACCTGACCTTACCGTCAGGCTTGGGTTGAAGGGTAACAGGCGAACTCCACTGGCTATATGTCCTCTTAATCAGGCCGTGCTCCAACATATACTCCAGCTCCTCCACCAACTGCTGCTTCTGGGGATTCACTCTATATGGAGCCAGCTTAACTGGAGTGGACTCCCCCACATCAATGTCATGTTGAATCAGGCTTGTTCTGCCTGGGACATTGTCAAAGACAGAAGGGTACCTTCCCAACCGCCGAAGCATCTCCTGCTTCTACACCTCTCCCAGGTGTTGCAACTTTTCTTCCAAGGAGCAGCGCACTGTTCTGCTCCCAATGCTCCGCGGGGATTACAGGTTCTGAACCCATTACCTCGGTGGCCTCCTCTGCACGGCAGAAAAATAAAACTAAAGATGCCTCCTTCTTGGCAGAACTAAAACAACCCTCTGGGTTCTTTCTACGGAAGTAGGGCTTCAGCATATTTACATGGCAAAGCTGAGCCCTCTTACGCCGATCAGGAGTGCCCACCAGGTAATCTAAATCCCCCACATTCTTCTCAACCACATAAGGGCCACAGTAACGGGCCGCAAGCGGCTGTCCTTATAGAGGAAGCAACACCAACACCTCCTCCCCTGGTGCAAAAGTGCGATACTTGGCCTACTGGTCGTAGTATCCCTTCATCTTCTTCTGGGCAGCTCCGAGATGGTGTTGAGTCACCTCCAGCGCGTTCACCAATCTTTCCCGAGTCCTTAACACGCTCTTCAAGAGCGATTCGGGGCGGTCCGAGTGGGGAGCACACCAGACTTCCCGTACTAAATCCAACGGACCGCGCACCCGATGTCCAAACACCAACTGATTGGGGGAAAACCCTAAGGACTCAGTAGGAGCTTCCCCCACAGCAAACAAAACATAGGGCACCGCCTCATCCCAGTCCTTCTTTCGTTCCAAGCAGAACGCCCGGAGCATAGTTTTGAGCGTCTGATGGTGCCGCTCTAATGCTCCCTGCGACTGGGGATGATAAGCACTAGATAGAATGTGCTTAATCCCCCACTCGGTCATAGTCTTTGCGAACAACGTTGAGGTAAAGTTGGTCCCTCGATCAGACTGAATCTCGGGAGGTAGACCAAAATGGGTAAAGAAGTTGAGAGCCTTAAGCACAACTCGTGCGTGGGTACTCCTCATCGGTATAGCTTCTGGGTACCGGGTCGTTACATCCATAATGGTCAACAAGTACTTATGACCGGCCTTGGAAGTAGGGAGGGGCCCCACCATGTCAATCAGGACCCGGGTAAAAGGAGGATCCACAGCGGGAATAGGGTGCAACAGGGGGATTTTGGTTGGGTTTGCCCACCATCTGACAGGTGTGAGAACTCCTTAGCAACTCTGTAATCTCTCTGGCCATACCAGGCCACCAGAAATTGCCCCGCAGTCGGGCGAGAGTTTTGTGAACCCCGAGGTTTCCAGCCATAGGTCCCGCGTGTGCTAACAGCACCAGCAACTCCCTCAAATCCTGGGGCACTACCACCTGTAGAACATCACTCCCATCACTTTCCCTCGACCTGCGGTGTAACACTCCCTTCTGCAGCAGGAACTCCTCTATTCCCCTTATCTCCTTTCCCACCTTAGCAAAACAAGATGCCAATTCTGGGTCCCCTTTCTGTCCCTTGATGAGCAACGCCGGCTCAATACAAGTAAGGTTGGACGGGACCACAGGATCTGTCGGCAGGGGCGGTACCGACACTTCCCTGGTTCTGTCCCGGGGCCTGAGGCGTGGTGTGGACTCATCCACCACTTCCTCATCGGCCAAAATGGGTGGACCCTCCAGGTGGGCCTCACCCGTCAAACAGTCACCAGACAAGGGAACAGCCTGTTCCCTGTCTCCGGTACACTCCGCAGGGGTGGGAGTCTCCAACTCCCCCGCAGAGTTGGAAGTCTCCCCTCCCTCGGAGGTGACCCCCAACAAACTGTCTGACACACCAGGCTGGGGCCCGGACTGAGTACCGAGACCCACAGCCTCACAACCAGGAAACACCACCGCTTGGGTGCTTCCTCCGAGGTGCCCCGCAGAGTGAGGAATGCCAACACAAGACTCTCCTCTGTCCTCAACACTCCTTCCTCACCTTCGGCGACAACCTCTGCCGAGTCAGGTGCTTCTATGGGTGGCTCTGCACTGCGGCAGTCAGCTCCCACACCTTGACTCACTGGAGAGCCCGGCTCTGGCTCATCCAGTTGATTAACACTGCTCTCGTTTGACGGTGACCCTGCTATGTCGCAGTCAGCCCCTAGAGTAGCAGCCGATTCCACCCGTCTAGCCTGAGACCGGGTAACAACCCCAACAACTTCCTCCTCACTGCCCTCCAACACCGGTGATCCTGCCTCTTTGCAGTCGGCCCCAGGAGCGGCAGCTTCTTCCTCACCACTGTTCTCCTCTTCTGGTAGTCCTGCTCTGTCGCAGTCGACCCAGGAGCAACAGCCTGCATCACTCTCTCGGTCTGCGACCGGGTGACAACAGCAACAGGGTCGGGCACACTATGCCCCGACACCTCAGAAGCCTCACCTCCCGTAGGGGTGGGCACCCAAACTCTCCCTCCTGCTAGGTCATTCCCTAGCAGGAAATCAACACCTGCCACAGGCAGTTGTTCCGCCACTGCCACTTTAGCCGAAGTGGTGATCAGTGGACACGACAGCTTCACCTCAGCTGTCACAAACTTCTCGACAGCGTTGAGGCCCCTACACAACACTGCTTTTGAAGAAGTCACCTTAGTTCCGGTGACATTTCGGCACACGGACTGTTGTGCGCCAGTATCTCGCAAGACAGTGACAGGATACTCGCTCCCGTCAATTTCGACAGTGCCCCCACACAGAAATGGACGACACCAGTCCAACTCCGAGTCATCTGGAGTCACAGAAGCAACAACAGGGGGGGAAACAGGTGAAACCGCCTGAACCCCCTCCTCACAATCCAACACAGGCCCATCAAAAGCTTTATCTCCTTCGTGAACCTTAGGAGCGAGCAGCCTCTCCTCACGACCCTGGTCAGGCCACACCAGCGAGGCAACTGGTTTCTGGGGTGTCTTGGAGGGGCCCGCTGTCACAAGTTTGGGACATTGAGATCGAAAATGCCCCTTGGCATGGCAGTTATAGCACGTAGGTTGGTTATCGTACTTTGGAGTACTAGAGGTCATCTTTCCTCCTGATCCTCCTTTTGGCCCTGAAGGGACAGCTGGGGATTGAGACTTAACGAACCCGCTCTTATTGCCAAAGCCGTGACTTCGGGGAGGGGAACGTGGAGCACCAGAACCAGTAATACCACCGCCCCCTGGTCCTCGTGGTCCTCCCTCTTAGAATCCACCTCCAGCACGAGGCTCCGAGCGATGGGCTAACACATAGTCGTCAGCCCAGGTGGCAGCCTCCTTCAGCGTCTTAAAACGCTTCTCCCTGAGGAGAGGCACCAGTTCCTTATCAGCAGCATTTATAAACTGCTCCATCACCATCAACTCCTCCAGGTCGCGGAGAGTATCCACTCCCTCACTCATGATCCATCTCTTAAATGCCTGCTCTAAATGGCGGGCATACTCGAGGTAAGAATCTCCGGGTCTCTTCTTCCCACCTCGGAACCTTAAGCGATAGGCTTTGGGCCGCAGCTCGTAAGCCCGCAAGATGTCAGCCTTAAAATCCTCATAGCTTTCTAAATCCTCTACCGACATATTGTCGTAGGCCTCCAAGGCCCTGCCTTTCAGTTTATTGGCCACAAGACCAACCCATCTTCCTTCTGGCCAACCAAACTCAGCCGCCTTCTTCTCAAACCTTCTAAACCATTCTGCAACCCTCTGCTCGTCAAAGTCAGGAATGAGCTGCAGACTTCTTACCATCTGGCGCTCAACTGAGTTCTCTCCTTCTCCTCCCTTATGAGTTGAGTTGGCCCCAAGTCTAGATCTTTCCCATTCAAGATCTCTATGCTTCTCCACCTCCAACCTTCTGACTTCTAGATCTAACCTTCTTTCTTCAATCCTCTCTTCAACTTCTAATCTTCTCGCTTCTATCTCCAACCTTCTAGCTTCGTTCGCAGCCTCTATCTCCAACCTCTTCAATTCGAGTTGGAATCTCCATTCCTCCGCCATTCCGACAGACTAGAGGTTGTCAGTAATACTGGCAGCTGGGCTCACTCTCCTTGAACTCATCACGTTCTCAAAATAACCCACACGGCCCGTTGTATGCTGCAGGGGCTGTTCAGGCACTTCCTGAGCAAAATGCAATTGTCCTGTACTACTATGCTCACTAACAGGACTAACAGGCCGATCTTCACCTAGGCATGGCTGTTCACTAACGCCACGTACAGGGCTGGCTCGGGCCGAGCCATCCTCAAAGGAAGTAATTACATCACGGTTGTCTTCCATCGTTACAGTGTGTGTGGGCTCACACTAACAACACACTAACACTGCTTTCCTACTCACTGTTATTCTTTAGAATCCTGGCGAGGTCGCCAATTTTGTTACGGTCACACCGTAACGGACACGGTTCTAATGCCCTAGTGCCGTGTGTCCACTTATGAACAACCCAGTCACAACCACGTTACGGGCGTGTACGAACTGTAGTGCTGATGTTTATACGTCCTTTTAACCCACTAAAGGACAAGGAAAGTCGACTATCCCGTAGGACTAGTCACTCCGAGGGCCTAACGCCGGTGGCTGGACAATAGGCTTTAAATAAGAAGTGCCTGGTTAAGGAACGTATGCACTCTTAGCCCCCAAACACAGCATCTACAGCCACCCCGTTAACGTTAAGAGGTCGCCAGTTCTTTTAACCCTCTAAAGAACAAGGAATCTCCCAGTAGTAACCACCTTCTCCTCCTTACATGCTAAAGAGACTTGCAGTGAGCACAAGATTACAGTGCCTAGACAAGGAGCTATCGCTCCAACCAGAATACCGTCCACAAGGTGTCTTTCCACCCACTTCTGGTTGAATAATAACTCCTCTCGACTCAAATAACTCCCTGCAAAGTAGCCTCCCGCGAGGGGACTCCATACAGTGAGTTATATGAGTCGTAATTAATTAACACTAAGAAGGGATTACTCCTCGTCTGTGTTATCAAACAAGAGGCCCCAGATGATAGGCTCTCTCTCTCTCTCTCTCACAATAAGGACAACGAAGACAACGCCGAAACTACTTCCCCGAGACTGAACAGTCTGACAAAATTCTAGGTGGAGTTCACCGCTAGCTAGGTGTTAATGATAATTAGTGATGGGCGCTTTGTGAACGAGTCGGTTCATAGAGCCGGCTCTTCCAGGTGAACGAGAAGAGCCGGATCTTTCTCGAGAGCCGTTTGGGATTTTTTTGAGAGCCGTTAATTTTTTTTTTCTAGTTTTTCCATATTTTTGCAATTTTCTAACAAAATGCAAAAATTACCGATTGTTAATAATTATAGTAATGATAATAATAATAATACTTACGAGAATGAAGTCTATTCATAGAAATTATATAGTAAAATAGTTAAGTTACCCCTTCAAGTTAACAAAGAAAACTGTATTTACAAGTGCTTTGGCCTCTAGCAAAGAGGGGTAACTCAACACATAAAACACATATATATGAATAATTCAGAAAATATATGGTGTATATGGCAGGCCAATGATGTGGAATGTATACTATAATATTCCCTACAACATATCGGTAAATGAAGACAATCTGATAATATTAAGAGGTCAAATTAAATTATAGAACTCTTCTCAAAATAGTGTACATATCGTATAAATCAAGTATATTTTTTTCCATAGTTAATTTTTTAACACAAAACTCATTTTCTCATTATAGCTCGAGAACCATAAGGTATACGTACAATGACTACGAATAGACAAAGAGTGAATAGGAATCCAACTTTTTGTTGCAACATTTAAAAATGAAATTACTCTTTATATAATGAAGGAAAAAAAAAAATTTTTCATAACCTGTGAGTAAAATAAAAAAAAAATAACTACACTAGCTGATACGCCTTTTAAAATTATTTAAATGATTATAGGTGCATTTTTTCTGTCAAACTAATCGTTAAGGTTTTTTCCTTATAACTCGAAAACTATGAAATTGACGTAAAATGATTAGGAGTAATTAGGGAAGTTAAATGAAACAAGCTTTCTTTTCATTCTATTGAAAATGAAACTCAATGATAAATGACCATCGAAAAAAAAAATTTCTTAACTATTAGCGTTATTCAAAATCAGACTACACCAACTGAAAGGCCTTTTGAAGGTAAGAAAATTATTATTTAACATAATTTTTGTCAAACTAGTATTTAAAATTTCGTTTTGTAAAAACGAAAACTATGGAGTTTAAGTAAAAAAATCTGCGAATAATTAAAATAAGGAAATAAATATATATATTTTTTGGACCATCAGAACATGTAAACAGTATAAATAATGAAAACATTAAAAACAAAAAGTTTTTGGCGTAAAGTTAGATTAAATTACATGATTTGATAGAACTTTTAAAATTACATCAATTAGCATAAGTGCATTTTTTCTGTACGACTAATATTTACGCGATAAAAGACAAGTTAACTACGTTGATAATTTGAGGGGTGGTAGGATACCCCACCACCCCTCAAACTCACGTTACGTAACAGTCAACCGTCGCGCGCTCGCTCTCTCTCTCTCTCTCTCTCTCTCTCTCTCTCTCTCTCTCTCTGATATATAAATGTTAAATAAGAAAGAAAATAGATAGTATATGTGTGTGTGTGTGTGTGTGTGTGTGACCGTGTGTGTGTGTGTGTGACCATGAACGAAAAATTGTCTGAGTCTCTCTCTCTCTCTCTCTCTCTCTCTCTCTCTCTCTCTCTCTCTCTCTCTCTCTCTCTCTCTCTCTCTTATTTATATTTATACTAGCTTACAGAGTTGTTACATCTACATTACATAGTTTTAGTAACTTACAGGCTAAAGGTAACATAGTTAGTGTTCCCTATCTTAAAGCCTTACTCTATATAAATACATATATATATACATATATAAATTTTCATTCCCGGGCCTGTTTCAGCAGCCAGTCATTCACCATCACTTTGAACCCCTTGCGAGGGAGGGCGATAACATCCAACACACAATAATCCCTTCCCTTCGCTGTCTGTTATTTTCAGTAACAGTGTTTCAAGTTCCCTGGGCACGGGCACGGGGGGCCTCTCTCTTTCTTTCTCTCTCTCTCTCTCTCTTTCTCTCTCTCTCTCCCTCTCTCTCTCTCTCTCATATAGAAATGTTAAATAAGAAAGAAAATAGATAGTATGTTTGTGTGTGTGTGTGTGTGTGTGTGTGTGTGTGTGTGTGTGTGTATGTGTGACCGTGTGTGTGTGTGTGTGTGTGAACGAAAAATTATCTCTCTCTCTGATAGATAAATATTAAATGAAAAAGAAAATAGATCATATGTGTGTGTGTGTGTGTGTGTGTGTGTCTGTCTGTCTGTCCGTCAAATAACAGACGAGGCAAGTCCACATATGTGCCTCAGTAAGCCTACTGTCGCCAACGGTTAATGATAACAAAAAATATTTGGTTTAAATTGAACATTTTTTGAAAGCTTTTTCACCTTTCCTTAAATCAATAGGTATTGAAAGCTAACTAGCAAAGTTATCCTAAGAAATTTCTTCTAAATTATAAAGATTATAAACAGAATATGTGGAACTACTTAAAAAAAAGTATTTGAGCTGAAAGAGCCGTTTGGGAGCCGGAAGAGCCGGCTCTTTTGAGTGAACGAGAACGAAAGACTCGGTTCTCGGAAAAGAGCCGGAACGCCCATCACTAATGATAATGTCACCACACTCGTCTCAGTGCTCTGACTTGTAACCGTTTCCTCTACAGACAGGGCCCTGCTGTCTAGCTACACAAATATACCCCTTATCTAATAGGCCAAACAGATAACCCATTCCCTTAACTATGAGGAGGTTACAGGCAAAATAATGCCAATTTGTGGGGAGCTCAGAGCGCGAGGTGTTCTTGGTGACGGCTAGCGAGTAACTGAATCTCTCACGGCATCTCAGCTCCCAGCTGCCCAAGCAGAGATGCCAAATCGCACCACCGGCGCGCCGTTTCTCACACACCGGGCCGCATCGACAAACATAGCCTAATAACTTCTCTTTCACAAAATCACCACAGACCACAGAGACGACGCAGGACAACAACAAACATACGAGAGGATGCAGAAAGGAATTGTCTACAAGATAGGATACCTTGCAACACAAAGAAGAAAGAGGGAAAGTCAGGAAAATTAGGAGAATGAGAAGACCCGAAATGCAAGTAAAAGCCTAACCAAAACTCGCTGGCAACTCTCTCTCTCTCACTCTCCCGCCACGCCTGGCTACGTGACCTTGAGATACACATCCCGCGCATTTCCTCTCTCTACCTCCACGTCTGGTCTTGGCCACGTGATTTGCAAACAAAAGACGTAACACACAGACATGTCACGTAGACACGTCTCCAACACTTCCCGTAGGGTGGGGCCCGCAACAATATATATATATATATATATATATATATATATATATATATATATATATATATATATATATATATATATATATATATATATACATATATATATATATATATATATATATATATATATATATATATATATATATATATATATATATATATATATACATAACTTCTGAGTAGAGACCGGGTAGAGGCTGCTGTTGTATATCTCCTTTGTTTCTGGTATTTATTACCAACATTATATAACTTTGTGCCTACTGTAACATTCCTACAATTTTTGCTTACCTTCTATTATCATCCTCGTGCATGTTTAAGGTTTTATTGAGAGTGTATATAAATATAAACTTATGAGAAGAGGTTAGCTCAGGCTGGTGGAAAAAACCCGCGAACGAGTCTCGTCTGCTATAACCCACCTCCGGAAACAGATTCGACGGATTCATGAATCTGTTACAGATCACGGGTTAAGATAGTAAATAGAACACCCAGAGTGGCCAAGCCCCGCCCAGATTCAGTGATCTGAAACGGATTCACACAAATAGAAGAGGCCTTTAGATGGGGACACGATACACAACCAACCAACCATCTCCCCCGTACCTCTATCCATCTTCTCCTCTCCTCCCTTCTCTCTCCCCTCTTCTCCCTTCCCTTTCCCCCCCTTCTCATCCATTCTCTCCACCTCCTCCTGCCTCCCCTCTCCTCACATTTTTCTCCCTTTCCTCTCCCCACTTCTTCATCCCTTCTCTCTCCCCACCTCTTCCTCCCTTCTTTCTCCCCACCTCTCCTCCCTTCCCATTCTCCACCCCCTCCTCTCATCTCTCAGCCACGCTTCGCAGCCAATCAGAAGCCTCATCTATAGCCAGTCACGTGACACCGCCAGCCAATCACACTACGCATTTATGTGACGCCATTCCCCGATCCCCAGGGCCTCTGGTCAACTTCATTCGCAGAGTGACAACTTTTGTGTGTGCGATTTGAAGCTTAATTTCATGTATTCCTGAGCGCATCTGGACTTCTATGATAAGGAGTAAGTACAGTGTGAGTTATTATTGTTATCACTACTGGTATATGCTTCTTGTGTGTGGTAAGGAGAAGGGAAGCTTGTGTGTGGTGGTAGATGGTGTTGTGGTGGTGTTGGTTCAGTGGTAGACTTGCCCCCCGTTCGGTAGCAACTCCCGCATCGATCATGAGCCGAGCTCAACCAATCACAACGCCGCGTTTCGTAGCGATGGCATCGATGTCATTGATACGCATCACTATGGTCTCAGAGCATGTGCCGAGGGGACTTTGACTGAGACTGGTAGAGTGTTTGTTTACATTTTAGCCGCAGATTCTTAGATTTCCACTGTCGGAGACGTTTAAGCTAAGTTTCTGATCTGTCAGAGACTGAGGTTCACCCAGGAACAATGTACTAAGGTCTTTTGAAGTTGTAGAATAAGTAATTAAGACAGTGAAGTCAATACATACGTGGATATGATGAAGTAAGACAGTTTAATATCGCCATCTCGGTAATCAGGAATTGGTCATACAGCAGATGGTCAAGAAACGCCCTAAAATCCGACTATTGATAACACAACACCTACTGTACCTAACTGTCTACATACAGACAGAGGCGATATAAAATAACAGACTTGATAGGGAAACACCTTAATTATATCTGACATGTAAGTAATAACCTCGGGAGAAGACACTAATGTTATCTCCATATTATTCCTCAACTACTTTCATTTAAAATTTTTACACAGTGCAGTCTCCAAAAACATGTACGTACATAGTTTTCTACATACTTGTATTCATTGATGTATATGGGTTTGTGTCTTGAATGTTTGTTTATAATCTAAGATTAATTTATTGTATTTTACAAGTCAATAAATTCTCTTGGTTTTCTATCATGTTTACCTTAAAAGACATTACTTTTTAAGTAAATTACAACAATAATTTAATATGAATATTCAGATGGTTTGGACACCTGAAAAGACTGGGTGAGTTGCCAAGAAGGATGTACAATGCTGGGATCACCTTCTGGGTCACGTAATCCTACTATTGCCACTTAGAAAACAATATGAAACATAAAGCTCATAAAAAAAAAATACAACTATTATTGTTAATTGAAAAGTTAGAATCAAGAACGGATAAATTTTTATTTAGGTTAGGTTAGGTTATTTTAAGCAATTTACTGTCGAGCAATTGATAGTTTGAGAAATTATTTCTTGAGCAATTTACTGTCGAGGAATTTACTTCGAGAAATTTATCTAGATTCAGGCTATAATATGACAATCAGGAAAAAATATATAAAATAAAATGCCTAACTTTTGGGTAATTAAATAAAAAAAGTTTATATAACCGAACCTAACCGAGCCAAACCGTACCTAGCCAAACCTAATCTAACCATAACCTAACGTAACCTAACCGGTATTATTTTATATCATCAGAATGCTCTAGAGAATTCAGAGCTGTACTTTTGCATGACCTGTTGTATTTTGATAAGGTCTTAATCCAAATTCTGTCGCAAATTCTTAGTTTGTGAGATATTCATTATTTTCTGTGACATCTCTTCGAAAAGTAATAAGGAAAAAAATCTAAAGTAAAATGCCTAACTTTTGGGTAATGAAATATAAAAAGCTTATATAACCAAACCTAACCGAGCCAAACCTAATCTAAACACAACCTAACGTAACCTAACCAGTATTAATTTACATCTTCATCAGATTGCTCTGAGCATTCAGGACTGTACTTTTGCAATACTTGTTGCATTTTTATATTTTCTTAATCCAAATTCCGTCGTAAATTCTTTGTTTGTGAGATATTCAATGTTTTCTGAGAGATCTCTTCGAAAAATAAAGTTTAGTTTCGTTTTAACAAGGTTCTGATATTTGTCAATGTAGGTTAGGGTTTTGGTTAATTTATGTTATGTTTTGTTAGATTTAGGGAAAGATTCGTAAGACGACCAGTCCTTTTTTGACAGCCATTTTTTCTGATAGATTTGTATGTGTTTTTAATTAATCTGATGTTTGTTATGCAAAGCAATTTTTTTTCCTCAAGGTAAAAATTGCCACAAAAAAGTCAGATTAATTCGAAACCATCAAAATCAATAGAAGAAAAATTTCTTTCAGTAAACCTAAGCAAACCTAATTAAAACTAATCTAACCCAAGCAAATCTAAGTAACACTAACCTAACTAAATCTAACCTTTCTTAACCAAACCAGGTAAAGATTCGTAAGATGACCCACTCGATATCTCGTTATCTTTATAATGCACTGCAAATTCAACCTCAGATACTTGTTCAGATAGGTTAGGTTAGGTTTGATTATGTTTGCTTAGGTTAGGTTGGGTTTAATTAGGTTTGCTTAGGTTTACTTAAAATAAATTTTTTCTTATTGATTTTGATGGTTTTGAATTAATTTCACTTTTTTGTGGCAATTTTTACCTTTGAGAAAAAATGCATTGCATAACAAACAAACATCTGATTTATTCAAAACACAAAAAAATCTATCAGGAAAAAAATTGCTTTGTCCAAAAAACAGACTGGTTCGTCTTCCAAAACTTTATCTAGGTTAATTTAGAAGCTATCAAATGTTCTCTATGAGCAAGAGTAGGGAGTTGGACGAATTGCAGACATTTTATTTCGTATACAGACTCCATAATGGTAAAGATGTAAAATTATACCCCATAATCTAACATAACATAACTGCCTGAAACCTTTACAGACGTGTTGAGTACACTAGATGTATAGTATGTACGACTTCATATTTATATCGATATCGTCGAAGCAGTAGTTATGCAAAAATAACAAACTATTTACTGACAATCATTGTATCTTCCCCCAAGAAACCCGCATTCCCACAGGTCCCCAGAATTGTTGGGGGTTGATGAGGATGTCTTATTAGATATGCATTTGCGACGAAAATCAATGTCAAAATCGTTCGAAATGAATAAGTTTTTATACGAAAAGTGTGTTATTTACATCCAAGTGCTTTGGGAGAACTAAAAATTTACCAGCCACACAATCACCTACGCTATATCACTACTCTCACAAGAGTTTACGGCTTCTTTTATCTCCTCACATCTTCTTGCCACCTAAATGATGCGTTTAATGCGGCTATAATTGCTCCAGACTCTATTATATGTTAATCAGCAAGTTTTTTTTCTACGGCGATAAAGGTGCCCACGAAGAGGGTGCGCCGCCATGTTGGCTCAATCAGCTGATTATCTCAGCACGAAAAAAAATATATATATACCATAGCGACGTCGCTAAGTGTCCAATATCGCTCGGTGGGCAAATTCTTCACCCCCCCACTTCGCTGAACGCGTCCTCGGGCTGTTGTACTGATTGACGTTGTAATTAAAAGTTTATATGGATTGTGCGACGCGGTGACAGTAGGAATTGGATAAAATGTTAGTGAAGGGCAATATATACACGTAGATATATGGAGGTTCAGATAGATAATAATTCTGCTTCGTGTTGGGAGTCAGTGTGTGTGAGTGAGGCTTCGAAGTGTTGAGTGCGCGTGGATGAACCTGTCTCGTGAGGGTTCAGTGTGTGTGTCGGTTTTCACAGCCGGTGTATAAAGGAATTGAAATGAAAGAGAGTACTATTAAATCCCTTTTGTTTTCTGTTACGTATACTAGTTCATTGATGCTTTAATGTTTTTTCTGTCAACGGGTATAAGTGATTTTATTTATTGTCGTATATAAATATCTGGTTTAGTTTGGTTATGTATATGTTTGATTCTCGTTGTATCGTCAATTGTCTTCATGAAAATGTTTACTTGAAATCTCACCGTTATGAATTTCCTATTCTAGTGTATGATTTAAAACATGATTTAAAACACTCAAGTATACATTCCTTACATTTACATCATCCCAGGTTTAATCTTCACGGCCTTAAATTTGTGGGAGTAAATATCACTAATTTAAGGCCTGGTTTGTATTCTCTTTCACTCGGTGGTTGGAAAGGGGGGCTTAATGAGGCAAGGTTGGAAGGGTAGGGGGAAATTGTTGCCAAGTGCACGATAACACACAAACTTTGACGCCATCTCGTACCAGCTGTTCCATGCGCCGTCACTGCTCGTTAAACACACTATACGTTTTGTGTGTACGAGTTATCTTACTGTCAACGTACAATACCCAGAGCGACGGAGAAATGTAGTAACTGTTATGAGGATCAGTTGTAGTTGTTAATTCTGTTTCCTCATTAATTATAGAAGTGTTTTTAATGGAAATGAATGCATAGGATTTATTGATGTATTATGGGAAACTTGAACATTATATAAAAAGAAATGTTACCAAGGAGGCTACTCAACACAAATTTTGTTGTCATTGTTTAGACATGCGTGGGTCAATGCTGCACTTTTCCTCGTTCATGTTGTATTACTGAGAACCAATCAACAGCCTCCGCTAGTTGATTATTCAAATTATATAATTGGGTAGTTAAAATTTGAGTTGTAATGATGGTAACTACAGTGTTTCTATGCTGCTTTGTTCTCTAGATGTTGAATTTATAAGTAGGTGTGTGTGTGTGTGTGTGTGTGTGTGTGTGTATGTGTGTGTGTGTGTGTGTGTGTGTGTGTGTGTGTGTGTGTGTGTGTGTGTGTGTGTAGCTGTCTTCCCTTAAAACTTAGAGAAAGAACATGCGAAACCCGTTCCCTAAGTATGTAGGTCGCGCAACCATAACTATTATAAACCTTGTATTTATATATTTTTCATTATTTTCATTGTATTCATTATGTATCTTTATTTATGTTTTTCTTGTTTATTTGATTATATATTTTGTTGCGCTGCAGACCAGCCCGTCAACATCAACTTGTCACGCTCTGTCCTCAGACAGCGGGCATTTACTATTTACAATAATTGTTGTTAAAAGTTATATTTTGTTTATACTTACTATATTTTTGATAATAAATAACCTCAACTGGAGATTGAGTTTTCCTCTCTCCAGTCGACCAACTAGCAACTACAACACTCGTTGGGCTCCAGCTCTTACAATTGGTGACCCAGAGTGACTAGCTATGGTCATAAGTGGCATATAGCCTGTGCTGAACACAAGCCTGTGTTATAAGAGCACTTTCTCCCAGTGTAATGGCCTGAGTCTTATAAGATTCATTCGCTAGATCACTCCTTTGGCAAAAAGCCTTGCCTCCTTTATGGGGTTCGCAGGGTTGAGCCTAAGGTCAGGAGAAAATTACACTTCTGTGTAATTGCCACTTATGAGGTTATCCACTTCCACCCACCCTGGCACCTTCTGTGCCATTTCAGACGCCGTCACTGCGTCTTCGGCACGGCCTATGCGTGTTTAGTGCGGCTCATGCCTCCTCAGACGCCTTACTGCGTCTTCAGCCGCCTCATGCGCACCTACCGTAACCACAGCGCCCTCAGCGCGCCCACAAAGCGGCCTTATGTGTTCTCAACACACCCCTTTGCACCCTTAGTGCAAATTAATGTCCAATCCTTGTCCCCCGCCTCGCGGCGTTAAAGTGATCAACTTCACCATCACCACTCACCGCCCTGTGAATTATTCAACGCCCTATGGATTATACATCGCCCTGTGGATTACTCTACTCTCCAGCACATAGTCCTAAGTATGTAGGTCGCGCAACCATAACTATTATAAACCTTGTATTTTTACATTTTTTATTATTTTCATTGTATTCATTATGTATCTTTATTTATGTATTTCTTGTTTATTTGATCATATATTTTGTTGCGCTGCAGACCAGCCCGTCAACATCAATTTGTCACGCTCTGTCCTCAGACAGCGCGCATTTACTATTTACAATAATTGTTGTTAAAATTTTTATTTTTTTTATACCTACTATATTTTTGATAATAAATAACCTCAACTGTAGATTGAGTTTTCCTCTCTCCAGTCAACCAACTAGCTACACAAGCACTCCCGAGCACCAGCTCTAACATGTGTTGGGAAGGGTGTGTGTGTGTGTGTGTGTGTGTGTGTGTGTGTGTGTAGGAACTGGTGCTCGGGAGTGCTTGTGTAGCTAGTTGGTCGATTGGAGAGAGGAAAACTCAATCTCCAGTTGAGGTTATTTATTACAAAAATATAGATCATATAAACAAAATATAAATTTTAACAAGAATTATTGTAAATGGTGTATGCGCGCTGTCTGAGGACAGAGCGCGCCAAGTTTATGTTGAAGAGCTGGTCTGCAGCGCAATAAAATACGTAAACATAAACAAAAGAAAAACATAAATAAAGATACATGATGAGTACAATGAAAATAATGAAAATAATGAAAAATATAAAAATACAAGGTTTGTAATAGTCGTGGCTGCTCGACGTACATACTTAGGGAACGGGTGTCGCACGTTCTCTAAGTTTTAAGGGGCAACTGCTACAATACTCCCCCCTAGTGAAGAGGAAGGAGGAACGAGAATCCTGTGGTTGCCTGGGACCAGTGTTGAATGTGTTGAGTGGAGTCCATGAGGCTGGCGATGACCGTACGACTGCGGGTGGTAACCGGCAGAGGGTGGCAGGGAGCCGAAGAGGTCGTGCCAAGCCACCATTGAGGCTTGACAGGGCAGGTGCAGGTGGTGGGTCCATTCTGACGTCCTCCCCAAGTGTACCGTGAAGTCGCTGCCAGGGTGAGAGAGGTCGTGAAGCTGACGGAAAGAGACGATTTGCATTTGTAGTCCGTGTCAGCTGTGAGAGCGACCTTGACGCCTGGGAGTATAAGAAGACGACACGGCAATGGGAGAGGGCGTCCGCTGGAGCGTTGTCTGCACAGAACTGCCTGAAGACTATGTGGTGGAGAGTAGAGTAATCCACAGGGCGATGTATAATCCACAGGGCGTTGAATAATCCACAGGGCGGTGAGTGGTGATGGTGGAGTTGATCATTTTATTGTGTGACTTTAACGCCGCGAGGCGGGGGGTAGGGATTGGACATTAATTTGCACTGAGGGTGCAAAGGGGTGTGTTGAAGACACATAAGGCCGCTCTGTGGGCTTGCTGAGGGCACTAGGGCCGAGCAGAAATGCTCATGGGGCCATACCAATGACGTCAAAGGTGGTAGGGGCCGCGCAAAGGGCGTTTGAGGCCGTTGGAGACGCAGGAAAGGCGTCTAGAGAGGCATGGGCCGCGCTTAACGCGCATAGGTCGTGCCGAAGACGCAGTGACGGCGTCTGAAATGGCACAGAGGGTGCCAGGGGTGGGTGGGAGGGGATAACCTCATAAGTGGCAATTACACAGAAGTGTAATTTTCTCCTGACCTTAGGCTCAACCCTGCGAACACCATAAAGGAGGCAGGGCTTTTTGCCAAAGGAGTGATCTAGCGAATAAGTCTTATGAGACTGGGAGAAATGTGCTCTTTGATAGTACAGGCTATATGCCACTTATAACCATAGCTAGTCACTCTGGGTCACCAATTAGCCTATTCGCAGCTAGGGTCGTAGACACCTATCAGCGCTAGAATTTTTAATTTTCTCCGCTTCTCCGGGGCAAAGGGGTGACTTAGTTAATTTAGAAGCCGATCTGCAGAAAAAATACGACATGAATTACTGCACATGTGTATTTAAAATTAAAAACATAACCTTAATGTTATTATTCTTACTTACTGGTGCATGATAAGGCTTTGTTAATTGTATTATAAGATAAAGCTACAATTAGGTAATTATTATTTTTTCAGTATGTATGAGCAGTAAAAATAAAAGGATGTTGATTTCGGCTTATACATTTTATCTGAGTGTGTTAAAAAATATTGGAAATCACTGTCACGTCTTATATACGAAGGTGATCAGTGAAGAAAACAAAAACAGCACCGCTGCCAGACGTACGACGTAGTATACTAAGCGCCGTTAAAAAGACTGGTATTTATCACTATGGAGACATTTTACTTCTAATAAACCCTTGCCACAGCATTTGCAGCTGACAATGTCATTAGGAGTTGCTCTGAGTAGCCTGCTGGTGTTTGTTGTCGTTTGCTGCCAGTAGCCGAGGATGTAGTTGTCGTACTGGAAAAAATTAAGTCTGCGACACAAAATTTTTTTTTCTATACATTACATGGATTTCCCTATTGTTTGGTACATTCAAATGAAAGTATGTATCGGTATATGCCCATTGAGATTAGTAGAAAATTACAAATTGCTTGCCTTGATATATAAGCTGTCTTAAGAATATCATATGAAATTATGAATAGAGGCTTAAACGATGTTATATGCCGTCGGACATCATGAGCTTAATAGACTTAAATTTCATACGCATTAATGTGCAATAATACACCTGTGTAAGCTTGTAAAACTTGCCCAAAAAAGTATTTATTTTCCGGCAAAAATTACAAAATCTGGCGCTATCTGGTATAAAATGCTCACTGCGAACAGGCTAATTGTAAGTATGGTGCCTAGTGGAGTGACTGGGGTGCTAGTTGGTCGACTGGAGAGAAGAAAACTCAATCTCCAGTTGAGGTTATTTATTACAAAAAATATAGATCATATAAACAAAATAAAAATTTTAACAAGAATTATTGTAAATGGTGTATGCGCGCTGTCTGAGGACAGAGCGCGCCAAGTTTATGTTGAAGGGCTGGTCTGCAGCGCAATAAAATACATAAACATAAACAAAAGAAAAACATAAATAAAGATACATGATGAGTACAATGAAAATAATGAAAATAATTAAAAATATAAAAATACAAGGTTTGTAATAGTCGTGGCTGCTCGACGTACATACTTAGGGAACGGGTGTCGCACGTTCTCTAAGTTTTAAGGGGAGACTGCTACATGTGTGTGTGTGTGTGTGTGTGTGTGTGTGTGTGTGTGTGTGTGTGTGTGTGTGTGTGTGAATGGAGAGGAGTGAAACGTGAAGCAGCTGCTATGTAATCTAAAATCTATGCATTGTTGTAGTAGTAGCGTGAATACAACATACTGTATGATCTGTATGGTAAGTGTTGACTGACTGTTGTGATGCATACAGATATGTGTCCATTTGTCTGTTTATTTGTCTGTATGGAAGTGACAGAAGTGCATTAATGAAAGGGATCATAGCTTAACGACAAACTGATGGTCATAGCACGCGAGGACAACAACACAATCCGGTACAGTACGTTGCAGGAAAAAGAATGATAAAAAAAGAAAAAAAAGTAAGAAATAAATTAAAAAAAATAAAGGTAATAATTTCCTCAACACTATTTTCCACTGTGAGAAAGAGATGTAGCGTTTCAACAAAGAAAAAATGAGGGAAAAGGGCAAACACCTGACTCCCTCATGACCCAGGTTTCCATTCACACAATAATCACCCTCACATTTCACAGCCTGAAGCACGTGTCCTTCTGGCAGGCACGTAGATCCATTTCAAGGCTTTGTGACCTTATTCCTGGAAAGCCTACAATGGTGGTGATGGTGGTTAAGGGGGGAATTGGAATTTTTCACGAATATTTTTTTAATGTAGAATATGCGTTTTTTTTCGCTCATCCTGTCCTTGATATCTTAAATTATCACTTGGTTAAATCATTTTTCCAAAAATTAAATACCCTCCTCCCCGGAAGCTATTTTTAAATGACCCGCACTGTTGCGTCATAGCCTGACTCGCGCCCCAAAATATGCGGTATCATTCAATACTTGTATCTACGTAGAATTATAATTAAAATAATGTTTTCTTTCATAAATTTCGACATTTGGCATGCATTTCCCGCAGAGCGTGAGTGAGTATCTCTCTCCTGGCTCTACTGTTAAGTCTTGGAGCCAGGGCTGGTACGCTGCACTTTCTTTCGCTACTTTAGCCTTCAGTGAAATACGTCCTTGCAGGATGACGATAAGGAAAGATCAAGGCATGCAACACCTAAGACAAAGAAGAAAAAAGAAGAAGGATGACACGTACGAGCCTGGAAGATTTTGATAAAATCTGGCGACAATGAGTAAGGTGGCGCCTTCTGACATCCTCTCCTTTGAGTGATTAATTTTTTAGAGAGGGGGACCAGATGCCTTATCATTCTCTAGTAAGTCAACAATGTATACACAATCATATGTGAAAATTTCATGCCAATCAAATTAATACAAATGGAAGGACAAGGACGAAATGGAAAATAAAACTTTGACAGCCAATATCTCGAAAAGTTGTTTTTTATACTTCAAATAATTTCACAAAATCGGTAAAAACTCTGTTCGACTTTTGTT